>JAAOOA010000126.1:292500-320000 GCA_012861695.1 Trematomus loennbergii
ATCTATCTACCTACTACATACCTACCTACCTACCTACCTACCTACTACCTACCTACCTACCTACCTACCTACCTACCATCATCCATCCATCCATCCATCCATCCATCCATCCATCCATCCATCCATCCATCCATCCATCCATCATCCATCCATCCATCCATCCATCCATCCATCCATCCATCCATCCATCCATCCATCCATCTCCATCCATCCATCCATCCATCCATCCATCCATCCATCTATCTATTATCCATCCATCCATCCATCCATCCATCCATCCATCCATATCTATCTATCTATCTATCTATCCATCTATCCATCTATCTATCTATCTATCTATCTATCTATCTTTCTTTATAACTAATGCTGTTGATGTATTGTGATTTTAAAAAGTTGATCAATGGGGACTGTCCACACTATAGACCAATAAACTAAACCAAACTCTACTTCTTTTCTTCTCCTTCTTCTTCCTTTTTAATTTCAGAATCCCTGCGCCGGCACTGGTGCGTAACGTGGATAATGTTATCAGAGCCGGGCAGATCCTATCCCGTTAATTGGAAGTTGTTTTCCGAGTTTCACGGCCGGAGACGAGGTTTGGGAGCGGCTCGGGAAGCGGGAAGAGAAGACGAGTCTGTCAACGCTTCGTGTTCCTGACAGGCGAAGGAGATGTGTTATAAGGAGAAAAAAGAAGGATAGAAAAGCTTGAAATGTGTCTGACTTCAGGTCAAAGATGACAGGTCCATTACAGGAGGTACTACCGGTATGAAGGGAGAACAAGTGGATCCAATAGCAAAGTTATTCCCTTATTTTAAATATGGAGAACAATCACATTGCTGTTGTCATACAAAATGTAAATTCTCCAGTTTTGCTGATTTTCACTTAAAGGGGACCTATCATGCAAAATGCACTTCTGTACGTCTTTTCTACATGAATATGTGTCCCCGGTGTTCCAGGGAACTCACCAAGTGTCAGAAAACACAACCCTCTCTATTTTCCTCCATACCCAAATCTCTAAAAAAGGGGCTGCAACAGATCTGATAAAAACTGATCCAGATTTGAACACTGTCCTGACGTCAGGACAGTGGCGCTACGGCTATTGGGCCAACTCCACCAATCAGGAGGAGACAGCCACGGCCATTGCCGTTCGAAAGCGCTGGAGACGCTGTAGTACATATGCCAGGCCTGTAGGTGGTGCTGTTCTCACAGAATCAGCCCTTGCAGAGCAGAGCTAAAAAAAAGTGCAAATTGAGCAAAATGAGGCATGGCTAAAATGCATGATCTGTTTGGTATTTTGAAAAGAAAAAAGTATAAATATGCCTTATATAGGTATGGTCCTACACTATATTATTAATATAGCATGATAGGTCCACTTTAACGCTCTTAAGGATGAGATTTCATTTAAAATGTTCCTTCTTTTCAACAAATCACATTGAAAGATGTACATGAAACATGTGTTATAGTCCATCTCCTTATAGTAAAAAGTACTAAAACATGGTCAAATCATTGGGTTATATTAACAGGTTTTTGATCATGACTGAAAGAGGTTTATCGTCAATACAAGCTCAAGAGAAATGAGTTTTGACGTTAAAGTAATGAGTTTATACCACAGTTATTATCCATTGTATGCGTCCTAACCACAGCAATTGTTAACAGGTGGTTTAGTAAGACATCTTAACGTCATAAGAAAAAGAAAATCGTAAAAAAGTGGTGTTTCTTTTAGAAGATCCACACATCCAGTTTAACCACAAACATGTTTCTATTGCTCTAGCTACAGGGCATATATTAGTCAGCATTGAACTGAAGGAATGTACATGACATTTTAAATGCCATGTCAACATGCATTTCTGAAATCGGCCTGACTGAGTGAAACCTTTTGTTCAGGAGACTCATGAAGGTTCCTGGAAGTCACATGATAAGAGCTGTTTGATTCTCCATCCTTTACGAAAGGGAATGAGATGATGCCTTGCGGCCGCAATATTTCACATGGCACAACATTCAGCCTTTCATGGAAACAACCGATCGTGACCGAGAAACGCTCTTCATGTCAGTCACGTTGCGTATTCTGCATTTAATAAATAATGTTGCTTATATGTTTTTAACGTCTTGCTTATCACTGTAAATGATCAGATAAAGTTTCAGTGTTGACTGAGCTGTGTGGGCTTTCTTAAGCTTTTTTAACATGTTTAAATGGTGATATACACAGTTATAAATGTGTAGGTCCAGTTATACATATATTGCATAAAGTTCTGTTTATTTATTTGATTTATTCACAATATGTTCATACAAGCATACTTATTGGGATTAATGTGGATTAAAACGTGTGGACAGGAGGGTGAGAGCGAGCAACTTTTATGTTTCACTTTGATTCATTTATTTCAATTTGGTATTGATTAATGTATTTGTGTTGTCTACGTTTATAAAGCCTGAATAACACAACACAACAAGAAGTATCTAGATGTGGTTATTGTAAACATTCATCTGCTACTCAGTAGTATGTATCTAATACCTAATATATATATATATCATTCCAATAACTTGTATATAGACTTGTACTGCACTATTCCACATCATCACTTTATTTCATTTTTATAACTATTATTATTTTTGTATTGCTCTTGCTCTTATTGTTATTATGTTATTATGTTGCATTGTTGGAGAAGCCTGTGACATAAGATTTTCAACTGCATAATTACTCTGTAGCTATGTCAGATTGACAATAAAGAACCTTGAACCTTGAACCTTGTAGTCCTCTGTACGGAGAAAGAGTCTCCTAGCGTCAGAGAAGTCTCTTTTCCTAAATCCTTACAAACCCTCCTTTTCTTTCCTAAACCCCATCACGTTCCTCACTGAGGTTAAAGCATGTTGGTTAGGAAAGGACAAAGGAGCTGATTTTGTGGACAATTCGACAACAACCTCTATCTCCATTTCACCTCAGGAACCTGGTCGGTTATTGTTTCTGCCAAAAAAGAAATTCCCCAAAACAGAATCTAGGCATCAGATGAGCTATCTAGTTTGACTGACACACACACACACACACACACACACACACACACACACACACACACACACACACACACACACACCACACACACACACACCACACACACACACACACACACACACACACACACACACACACACACACACACACACACACACACACACACACACACCACACACACACACACACACACACACAGCTAGCCCTTCACCTTGTGTGTGATGATCTGAGCCTGGGACTGAATGGGTAAATCAATAAGGAGCTGTGGATGAATGAAGCGGGACGGATGTCTGACAGGAAGTGGTTTCTCCGTCAGGTTAGCATGACTCCAGCAGACAATCTGTCTCTATCTGTCATTTCATCCTGGACTACTACAGTACAATATCTCCGCCATACTAGTGTCAAAATACCATTGATATTCACTGTATTTACTTATTTTGACTCACTATAAAGACTAAATGATATTTTATCTATTTCACTTCTTGTGTTTTAACATTTTGTTTATAATGGCATTTGTTTTAAACACTTACTTCTTGTGTTTATATACATATATCCGTATTTTCTAGCTATTTCAATCTAAAATCCAATTTCCCCCAGGAGTAATGGATTTAATTTAGGTAACGCACTATTGTAATGTAATATTGGAAGATTTTGTATATAACTTTGTCATTTCTTTGTATCTGATCTGTTTTGTTGGCATCTTAGTATAGAGAGGACCAAACTCAGAATCCTGTAGGACTGCTGCACTTTATTATTCTTAGAATTCTCCAAAAAGCACTTAATTGCAGGAAATGTTTGATATTTTTGCACCTAATAGTAAGGGTAATTACTGTCAAAAAGAGTCCTTAGATAGCTCAGTGAGTCGGTTTTGAAAAACGAACAGACTTTTTAAAATGTTTCTTGTGGTAAAACAGCTAGTAAAATTCATATTAATAGGATAAGTCAAAGAAAATGTACAAGAAAGCCACATTTTCACCTTTTTTTTACTTGTTCAATAAAGACAAAATAACTTAAAGTGGACCTATCATGCTATATTTGAATAATATAGTGTAGGACCATACCTATATAAGGCATATTTATACTTTTATATTTTCAAAATACCAAACAGATCATGCATTTTAGCCATGCCTCATTTTGCTCAATTTGACAATTTATAGCTCTGTTTGTGCAAGGGCAGATTCAGTGAGAACAGCACCACCTACTGGCCTGGCATATGTACTACAGCGTCTCCAGCGTTTTCGAACGGCAATGGCCGTGGCTGTCTCCTCCTGATTGGTGGAGTTGGCCCAATAGCCGTAGCGCCACCGTCCTGACGTCAGGACAGTGTTCAAATCTGGATCAGTTTTGATCAGATCCGTTGCAGCCCCTTTTTTAGAGATTTGGGTATGGAGGAAAATAGAGAGGGTTGTGTTTTCTGACACTTGGTGAGTTCCCTGGAACACCGGGGACACATATTCATGTAGAAAAGACGTACAAAAGTGCATTTTGCATGATAGGTCCCCTTTAAGTAAGAGAAATGAGACTTAACTGAACAACACCCTTACTTCTTTGTTTCTGCACAGCCAGCTCATAGTAAAACATAGTCTCTCACACACACACACACACACACACACACACACACACACACACACACACACACACACACACACACACACACACACACACACTCAGCAGAAAAGGTGTGTATCCAGAGTAAAAACACTGCTGTACACAACGACACATCACGTCGCAAAAAGTCACCGAACACAGGACATAAACTTGGTGAATGAATGAATGACGAGCTGCTAACTCTCACACCAGATTACTTATTCATGAGACTTCGAGCTGATAAATGATTCCCTCAGCGCAGACTGAAAGGCACAGAAAGGCTACACGGCTCCATTTCATATTTCCTCTCTCTGAAAGTGACCGACCCGCCTCGGATGTTGAAGGATCTTCTGTGTAAATGATGTGAGGACGCTAATTTTAACTTGCATATTTAATATTTTATCAATAGTTAATATGGTTCTATTATAGCACGGACTTCCTGCAGGTTGTGACGGATTACCAATTACACAATTCTATTTCTGCTATGGCTTTATATATGATGAATGTGGTTGTAGTCTGATTAGCTGTTTCTATTTAAATTAAATACATTCTCTGACGTACCCAGATCATTTTTCTTGTATGTGTTCTTTCCTGCCTGATTTTTTCCGGGTCATTTGTTTATTTCTCTCACTTTTTGTTTGCCTGTTGGCGTTTTGTTGGTTTTGTAATATATCTGCTTTCTCTCTGGATGTGTGGAGGCAGGAGGACTCTCGGGGTGTAGTGGGTGGATGCTTGCTTTCCAGTTCATGTTGTTTCTCATGTTCCTGTTGAGTTGTTCTAGACAAATGAAATGTTGTTTGAGCTGATGATGCTTTAATATACAAAATATATTGATAAAATAGTTTTTAGATGACGATTTCAGTATTGCCTGAAATAAGGTCTGTGGTTAACACAAGCTTAAGAGATTTTAAAGTCTATTCTCCATATGTCAGTAAATACCCCACTGGTGAATAAAAAAATTGTGGATTCTAACAAGTGTCTAAATGAGACGACTAAACGTCATCACGCTCAACATTAGCCACCTTTAGCTTAGCGGTGGTGACGTGAAGTCATGTGACCGTGCTGTAGTTCCTTTATAGCCCAACATTAGCCACCTTTAGCTTAGCGGTGGTGACGTGAAGTCATGTGACCGTGCTGTAGTTCTTTTATAGCCCAACATTAGCCACCTTTAGCTTAGCGGTGGTGACGTGAAGTCATGTGACCGTGCTGTAGTTAGTTCCTTTATAGCCCAACATTAGCCACCTTTAGCTTAGCGGTGTGTGACGTGAAGTCATGTGACCGTGCTGTAGTTCCTTTATAGCCCAACATTAGCCACCTTTAGCTTAGCGGTGGTGACGTGAAGTCATGTGACCGTGCTGTAGTTCTTTATAGCCCAACATTAGCCACCTTTAGCTTAGCGGTGGTGACGTGAAGTCATGTGACCGTGCTGTAGTTCCTTTATAGCCCAACATTAGCCGCCTTTAGCTTAGCGGTGGTGACGTGAAGTCATGTGACCATGCTGTAGTTCCTTTATAGCCGAACATTAGCTTTTACCTTCATAAAGTGTTGTTAATATGTTGAGATTATCCTGCTGAACTAAACGTGTAATATCATAAACGTTTGCTTGCCAAAGATCTTATTTTCTGCAGTAATCCTCAATCCAATGGAAAAAACCTTGGATGCAGAGAGTGTGAAGAAACAGTTGTTCATGTGTATTCACACTCTCTCTGCACACCATCTGTTTCTGTCTCTCTCCCTCCTTTTGTTTTCACACTGACTCTTCTCTCTATTGTTGAGAATCTCACTGAGTCCACTGTTCTCCATTACAGCCTCAGCCTTCTCTTCTTCATGTTCACTTCATTTAGAAAAATAATGCTGGTCTTGGTGTTGGAGCTCATGGTATAAAGTACGTCTTCAACCTACCAGCACATTTAAAACATGTTTCTGTACTTTATTCAAACCATTGTAACCAAGCTGTTGGAATCATTTATATCAGGGGTGGGGAACCTTTTTCCTCTCAAGGGCCATTTCAATTTTTCAACATCCTCTGAGGGCCGTACAAATTATTGACCACTGCTTAAAAATACTAAAATCACAGCCCATTCATTTCGCCTTTCTTTCATGCTGTGCAAAGAAAAAGAACCTCTTAATCCAGATATTTTACCATGACTCCGTATGCATGCACGTGCACGGTTGCATGCACATGCACGGTGTGGCAGGACCACCAAAACAGAAAGATATGGACACAAGATATGTGCAAATTTATTTCGTTTCCTATCCATGTGAACTGATTTAAGTGGGGGCCTGGGGGCATCCTCTAGGGGGTCTGGGGGCATGCTCCCCCGGGAAGATTTTTTTTTAAATGTTGAAGTTAAAAGCATCAATCTGGTGCACTTTGAGAGCAACATTAGGAGATCTATGGAAACATCTCTCAACACCCATATGAAACAGAACTGGAAGCAGATTTCTTTTTCTTTATGGATATTTTACAAATCACTCCCCTTTCAACTGTATTCTTGTTTATTAATAACAACTTGTTTTTACTGTCATATAGTATTTTATACCTGTTTACTTTATTCTCTTGTTTTTTTATAACTATAATGATCATATAAAGATGTGCCTTTACCTCACTGGTTGGAGAAAAGCTTCTTATATTTGTTAGCATAGCTAGCTAACCAGATGCTAATAACAACAAGTCGCCACTGGGCTTTCAACTAAAGACACAGCCACGCAAAAACTGCAGCATGTGTACGGCTCCTTATGGGTACTGACATTTGTGAAGTGCCGGAGCGACGTTCTGGTGCTCTCCATCAGAACTGCACCCCTGTCACACGAGACATATACCACGTAATGACACTTTTTTGCGTGTGTTTATAAATTACCTAGAGGGCCGTACCAAATGTAATGCCGTATACGGTCCGGTGGCCGGAGGTTCCCCACCCCTGATTTATATGGATAATGTTAATGTTAAGATTAAAAGTATCATCATTGCAACGTGAAAATAGATGTTTTTTTTACTATTTTTCAGTTTAATTTTAAAGTGTCTTCATACCCTTATCTATATTTTGTGATCTTTCTTGTAGAAAATTAGAGTTTTGCTGATTTCTTATAGAATATCTTCTCTCAATAATCCCTATTGTCATACCCTACCAGCCTGATAGATCTCGACATCTTCCAAACATGATATTTAGAAATGTTAAGTGACCTAACAACCCTAATTGCATCACTGTGACATTATCAGGGTAATGTTTTCAGACATCACAAAACTACTTCAGGGCAAACAGACTTTAAACTGGTTATACAGGTTGAGTCATATTAACAAAGACAGGTGAACTCCCGTATTAAATTGTGAAATCAGTGGAAGGACACTTAAAAAAATAGATCCTTTTCACACAACGAACTGACATGATGCAAACGATCTTAAAATAAGACCAATATGAGGAATAATTACACTTAATTCAAGAAAATATCAAATTCGTCGATTTTTACCTGTTTTTTAGAAAATAGTGCTTTAAAGGGGACCTATCATGCAAAATGCACTTGTGTACGTCTTTTCTACATGAATATGTGTCCCCGGTGTTCCAGGGAACTCACCAAGTGTCAGAAAACACAACCCTCTCTATTTTCCTCCATACCCAAATCTCTAAAAAAGGGGCTGCAACGGATCTGATAAAAACTGATCCAGATTTGAACACTGTCCTGACGTCAGGACGGTGGCACTACGGCTATTGGGCCAACTCCACCAATCAGGAGGAGACAGCCACGGCCATTGCCGTTCGAAAGCGTGGAGACGCTGTAGTACATATGCCAGGCCTGTAGATGGTGCTGTTCTCACTGAATCTGCCCTTACACAAACAGAGCTAAAAAATGTCAAATTGAGCAAAATGAGGCATGGCTAAAATGCATGATCTGTTTGGTATTTTGAAAATAAAAGTATAAATATGCCTTATATAGGTATGGCCTACACTATATTATTCAAATATAGCATGATAGGTCACTTTAAGAAGTAGAAATCAATGGAAGTTTGAATGTGTAGGGTCAACAGAAAGTGCTTCAGACACAAAGAGGCAGGTTTTCTGGTTGTAGCTGAAACTCACTGAGTAAATATGATGTAATTAATGGAGCAATTAGCCGCTAGCGTTCACTCCATCTGTCCAGATGACAAACAACGAAATCGATACCGAGTTGCGACGCTTCGCCGCTGCTCTGCCTGACAACCGTTTAACAAACCATTCAGAGGCAATGTGAAGAAAACCAACACACAGGGATTCATTTACACTAGCTGAAGCTTTTTCATTCACTGTACCTGCATCTATCAGGTATTTCAAGCTAATTGGATAAGGCAAATGCAGAGAAACTAAAACCAAATCGTCCGAAAATGACAAACGGATTGTTTTTCGATCAGATGAATGAACGTACTTTGAGAGCGATTTGCATTAAACATGTAAAAGACAAAACAAGATAAACAAACAAGCGCTCGGCGAACAGAGAAAAGGCGACTGGTGATGAAGAGAAATCAAACAACTGGTGACATTTCCAAAGTGAACTCATTCAGCCTGAAGACAAAAGAATCAAAGAGACAAAAGATCACCTCTGACAGATGGCGCTCATTTGTTGACATTTAATTATCTGCTGATATTTTTTATATTTGCATTGATCCAGAATGTCATCCATGCCGTTTTCCATCCATTCTCTTTTGCCCTTTTTCTCCACATTCATCTACGACTACATAAATGTATTAACACATCCATTCTGCTGATTATTCCTCCAACAATCATCATCCATCCATTCCTCCACCATGCAGAAAGTCCCCGGCATATTTCCATCCATCCCACCATCCGTCAGCCTGTCTTTAGAGCCATGTTTCTGCTAATTTCTCCAACAATCATCCCTCCTTTCTTTTATCCCCCATTCCATCAACTACCATGTTTTTTTTTGGAACATTTTGTTGGCAATTTGTTGAAATAAACCACCCTTCTTCTCCATGTTTAATCTCCATCCATCAATTTAGCCATCAGTCAAAGTGGTCTTTAATGTAAGTAAAAGAAGAAATATACATTGCAAAAAATACTCTTGTAAGTGTGAAAGTCCTGCAAAGCACTAGATAATAAATCCATCAACCACCATGTTTTTTTGGACCATTATGTTGGCGATTTGTCAAATAAACCACCAATTTGTAATCGTTATACCATTCATCCATCAATCCATCAATCTATCCATCCATAAGAACACAGTGGTGGAATAATTCTCAGATTAAGTAAAAGTAGAGAAACTAAATTGTACTCGAGGGTAACGGCGAATTTCCGAAAATGAAATCCATCAACCACCATGTTGTTTTTGGAACGTTTTGGTGGTAATTTGTCAAAATAAACCACCCTTCTTCTCCATGTTTAATCTCCATACGTCAATTTAGCCAAAAGAAGAAATAATACATTGTGAAAAAATACAATTTTAAGTGTAAAAGTCCTGCAAAGTTACTAAAAGTATCAAAAGTGAAGTACTCATGCGTAACGGCGAATTTCAGAAAATGAAATCCATCAACCACCATGTCAAAATAACCCACGACTTTTCTCCATTTTTAATCGTTATACCATTCATCCATCAATCTATCCATCCATAAGAACACAATGGTGGAATACATTCTTAGATTAAGTAGAACTACTAAATTGTAAAGTACTCAAGTTTTGGGTAAAAGTCCTGCAAATACGGAAACTTTAATCAATAAAGTACTTATGCGTAAAGGCCCGTTTCAGAATCATATATATTAAATGACTGGATTATGATGATTGATGCATTAATGTGTTCATCACAGCTGGTAGAGGTGGAGCTCATTTTAATTAATGTATAAACTGCTGCTGGATATCTTAATCTGTAATTATATGTCAATGTTTGTTTATAAGTTATATTTTGCATTAGCTAATAATTTGAATTTGTAAAGTAACTAAAGCTGTCAATTACGTTGTAGAAGAATAATGGGTTCCCAATTGTAATGGAGTATAAAGTAGCATAGATAGATAGATGGATAGATAGATAGATAGATAGATAGATAGATAGATAGATAGATAGATAGATAGATAGATAGATAGATAGATAGATAGATAGATAGATAGATAGATAGATAGATAGATAGATAGATAGAGAGAGAGAGAGAGAGAGAGAGGATAGATAGATAGATAGATACTACAGTACTTGAGTAAATGTACTTTATTACTTTTTACCACATTTCCTTTGTGTTTGTTTATGTTTTTAATCCAAAATGATATCCATACTTCCACTTTCTTCAACCATCATGTACCCATTTCTCCATTTGTAACTTAATTCATCCGTTACCCATGCATGTGTTCATCCATCATCTAATTGCAGCTGTTGTGTTATCCATTTAATAATCCAATCGCTCCATCTATCATCTACTGTGCTGCTAATTTCTCCTTCCATTAATCCATCCCTCATGTTTTCCATCTAGTTCATCATTTTTCTGCACATTGCACCAAACACTCGCAATTTGGATTTATCCATTAATCAACCCATTACTTCATCCATCATCCATCAATACACCTTTAACTTACACTCCATCAACATAAATCACATGTGGACCTTTGATTCGGCATCAATTCATTTTTTCTCATTGATTCAGATATTTCCATCTTTACACCAGATGTTCACATTTCTAATTTTCCTTCATTCATCAACTTCTATCCTAATTTACCAGCTCGTTAATGTTTACATTATACAAGTCATTTCTCCACTAGTACCTATGTTTGGTATATCAGTGTTAATGGTGTTTGTTTCAGTCTTTACTGGGAAATAGTGGACATATCGTGGTAATGGATTGAATAGAGATGTTCCACTTTGCTAACTTGCGATTTCCTTCTAATTAAAAATACATAACCTTTAATTAACTAAGAATAACATGGTTGTATAAATAATGTAGTATTAATTAAAGAGGGCCTATTATACTCCCCTTTACTTTAATGGTCTGCAAAAGGCTCAAATCCCTGTGTTCTCTCCAGAGGGTGTTTCTCGCCCACACAATCACCCCCAAGGACTCTTTAAAGTAGAGACACTACCTACTGATATACACCTGAACATCAGCAGGAGAGGACTATTTAAAGTAGAGACACTACATACTGATATACACCTGAACATCAGCAGAAGAGGACTCTTTAAAGTAGAGACACTACATACTGATATACACCTGAACATCAGCAGGAGAGGACTATTTAAAGTAGAGACACTACATACTGATATACACCTGAACATCAGCAGAAGAGGACTCTTTAAAGTAGAGACACTACATACTGATATACACCTGAACATCAGCAGGAGAGGACTCTTTAAAGTAGAAACACTACATACTGATATACACCTGAACATCAGCAGGAGAGGACTCTTTAAAGTAGAGACACTACATACTGATATACACCTGAACATCAGCAGGAGAGGACTCTTTAAAGTAGAGACACTACATACTGATATACACCTGAACATCAGCAGGAGAGGACTCTTTAAAGTAGAGACACTACATACTGATATACACCTGAACATCAGCAGGAGAGGACTCTTTAAAGTAGAGACACTACATACTGATATACACCTGAACATCAGCAGGAGAGGACTCTTTAAAGTAGAGACACTACATACTGATATACACCTGAACATCAGCAGGAGAGGACTCTTTAAAGTAGAGACACTACACACTGATATACACCTGAACATCAGCAGGAGAGGACTCTTTAAAGTAGAGACACTACATACTGATATACACCTGAACATCAGCAGGAGATGACTCTTTAAAGTAGAGACACTACATACTGATATACACCTGAACATCAGCAGGAGAGGACTCTTTAAAGTAGAGACACTACATACTGATATACACCTGAACATCAGCAGAAGGACTCTTTAAAGTAGAGACACTACATACTGATATACACCTGAACATCAGCAGGAGAGGACTCTTTAAAGTAGAGACACTACATACTGATATACACCTGAACATCAGCAGGAGAGGACTCTTTAAAGTAGAGACACTACATACTGATATACACCTGAACATCAGCAGGAGAGGACTCTTTAAAGTAGAGACACTACATACTGATATACACCTGAACATCAGCAGGAGAGGACTCTTTAAAGTAGAGACACTACATACTGATATACACCTGAACATCAGCAGGAGAGGACTCTTTAAAGTAGACACACTACATACTGATATACACCTGAACATCAGCAGGAGAGGACTCTTTAAAGTAGAGACACTACATACTGATATACACCTGAACATCAGCAGGAGAGGACTCTTTAAAGTAGAGACACTACATACTGATATACACCTGAACATCAGCAGGAGAGGACTCTTTAAAGTAGAGACACTACATACTGATATACACCTGAACATCAGCAGAAGAGGACTCTTTAAAGTAGAGACACTACCTACTGATATACACCTGAACATCAGCAGGAGAGGACTCTTTAAAGTAGAGACACTACATACTGATATACACCTGAACATCAGCAGGAGAGGACTCTTTAAAGTAGAGACACTACATACTGATATACACCTGAACATCAGCAGGAGAGGACTCTTTAAAGTAGAGACACTACATACTGATATACACCTGAACATGAGCAGGAGAGGACTCTTAAAGTAGAGACACTACATACTGATATACACCTGAACATCAGCAGGAGAGGACTCTTTAAAATAGAGACACTACATACTGATATACACCTGAACATCAGCAGGAGAGGACTCTTTAAAGTAGAGACACTACATACTGATATACACCTGAACATCAGCAGGAGAGGACTCTTTAAAGTAGAGACACTACATACTGATACACACCTGAACATCAGCAGGAGAGGACTCTTTAAAGTAGAGACACTACATACTGATATACACCTGAACATCAGCAGGAGAGGACTCTTTAAAGTAGAGACACTACATACTGATATACACCTGAACATCAGCAGGAGAGGACTCTTAAAGTAGAAACACTACATACTGATATACACCTGAACATCAGCAGAGAGGACTCTTTAAAGTAGAGACACTACAACTAATATGAACCTTAAAATGAGTAGAATACATCCTCTTTAAGTAAATCAGTGTTTTAAGTGAATTCAGAGACAACAGGAGTATCTGACTGCGACAACAACAGAATCGTGTCACTGAGACTCACAATCAACACTAATGTATGGTAATGGAGCCAATGATGCCACACAACCATACTCCATTGGTTTTAGCGTCTTTTCTCGGCTTATATACGTGTTATAGCTGCAGACTTCACCCACTCCCCCCCTCAGGCTGTGGAGGATGGAGGGGGAGGAAGCAGGCGATATATCACCAGAGAGGCATTCGCCCATTTGTTTGTGGTTGGGTGGCTGAAGGAGGGGAAAGAAGGACAAGAACCAAAGGATGTGAGGAGGGTGAGGGGAGAAGGGTAACGAAGAGAAATGAGGACAGAGGAAGGGAGTGGGAAGGGGGGAAGGTAGGAAGAAAGGATGAAGAGAGGAGGAAGATGATTGGTGGAAAGGAATAAGAGGCAAAGATAACGTAAATGAGATATACATTTGGAGAGGGATGAGGAGGAAGGGGAGTTAGAGTGGTCCAGGAAGAGAGACATGTGGAGTGTGTTCAGTGACATGTAAGAAGACAATGACAGAGTGACAGAGAGGAAACAAGGAACATAGAGAGAGGAAGTAGGAGGAGTGTGGTGAAGGAGGCTAGAGTAAGAGGACACAAGGAGATAATCAAGAGGACGACAAGTGGACAATGATGAAGTACAGGAAGTGAAATGGATCGATGTGGACGATGTGCTAATTGATAGAAAAACTGCCTTAAACAGGTTGTTATTTCAAACATTAGTAACTGGAACTCCAAATTCCAAACAATTTCTAAGTAAAATGAGTAGTTTTGGGTCCTGAAAGTAAACGATGTCTCTATTGACAGGGTTGAGTTACTGCGTGTGTGAGCACTTCCATACTGTACCTGGATGGAAATGAAACTCTACTGGTTCGATCGTTATAAAAAGCTGAAGAAATGTGTTAGAAATGATATCTATAGTCACAACTTTGGACACAGACACTCAAGGAAAAAGGCAACTTTAACTACCAAGGAGCATTTTGATAGGTCTGATCAGAGAGCTGCAGATCAGTTGAAGATGAAGGTTAGACCTGATGGAAACATGATAGAACTCTTCGTACGTAAGATACCATTGAAAGAAACCAACTTTTTGCATTGGTAACATCTCCAAAAACCACTTGTCACTTCGGCTTGCTACTTCTTGATACTTCACAACTCAGGCTGATCCATGACAGGACAGCAATGTCACCAATAAGCAGGTAAACCACAGGTAACGTAAGAAATCTTTCGACATTAACGTTGTTCTTGAAACCTTCGGACGGAAGTACCCTATCACCCAAATCACAGATACCTCTTCCTCCTTTTCTCAGGCAGCATCTTCTAAAGAAAATAGTTCCAATTGAAGTAACTTTGACACTTTGCTATTGCCTTTTTAAAGTCATTTTCTCCTTGATTTGAGCACCACCAATGAGACCCTATTATCATTGTATTGGGTCGATGCAGTAATCTGAGTATAGACCATATTCGGACTCTTATGATACAAGTAGAGATAGGCATAATGTGTCTTTTCTGTCATCTTTGATTACTTTAACCCTTTATGAACACAGTTAGAAAAACACTACATTTAAACAGTTTTGTATATTTAACCTTTATAGACTGTCAGTGTAAATATGCACATTGACATTGAATTGTATCTCGTTGCACCGTCATCGCTACGACCACTGCTTTTACCACTCTTATTTCTTTATTTGTGTCTATTTCTTACTGCAGTGAGAGTTGCCAAAGAAGTTTGTTGTACTTTGTAGACAATACAGATATATTCTCTAATGTAATGACTTGATTGTAGTCAATATACTGCCATTGTGCACAGATGTATATAAGAACCATCACTCAGAGAGAGCCGACATCAGGGTGACACAGCCCTCGATGGATGGAGACGGACTTCTTTCCTGTTTCACTTTACGGTCTGGTGACTCGCGGACACTTTGACAGTTTGATGGCCCCACAGGTGCTAATTCTAGCTGTAGCTACAAGTGCCCGGTTAACAGCTGCAAAGAGCACACTTTCTCTCTCCTGGTCAACATGAGAAACCCCCCCCCGAGGCCCCAAATCTGCTCCGAGGCCTCAAGACTCAAGACTCAAGACAGCTGCAGATCGCTTCGAAATCAGGTGGTAATGTTCAGCGAAGGGAGAAGTGATGGATGTGTCATCGTAGAAATACTTAAGGTGCTGACGGTGTGGTTCTTAAAGCTTTACTAGCAATGGTGGAATAAATGTTTGGATGCTTTACTTGAGTAAAAGTACCAATACATTATTTCCAAGTACTTCATTACATGTAAAAGTACAAAAGTATATTGTAAATAATGGATAAAACGTAATCATTGTGCAGAAAAATGCCTATTTATGTATAATATTGTAGTAGCATTTTACTGTTACTTAAATAGTTATTCCAGTTGTTTGATTTTAAGAGATGCATGTTGCATGATGTTAGAAGTAGCTAAAGCTGGTAAACACATGTAGTTGAGTAGAAGTATAAAGCAGCATTAAACGGAAATATTCAAGTTAAGTTCAAGTACCTCAAAAGTATACCTGAGAAATGTACTTAGTTACTTCCCACATCTGTTCAATACTCAGAGTAAATCAAGATACGTTGTTAATGTGTAAGCCGTGTGTTGCTTTGAGTCAACCTGTGACTGTGAGTCATTAAAGAATCACCCCTTGAATCCCTAAAGAAATGAATTGAAATCGCTCTTGAAAGCCCCCCTTTGCTTTCAACAAGTTAATGTGTTACGCAACATTCAATCATTTAGAGAACAAAATCCAGACAAAGCAAAAACACTGCTGTGAGAATAAAACCAAAAATGTGTAGAAAAGGTGGCTTTAGGTCAGAAAACCACAAGATCCTCAAAGTTTGCCAAAATGCTCTAAAATGGCTGAAGTTGAAGAAGACTGCACTGAAGAAGCTGAAATAATGACTGTAATTAAATGTATTATCTCACCAGATTTCACATAACTGTATTAGGTTAGTTGAAAGCAATAATATTAAGTTGAACCCACCATTTTTTATTTAAACTTAATATTATTGCTTTCAACTAAACTAATACAGTCATTTGAAATCTGTTTCAGTGTGCTTGAAGGCAGATTACAATTAAAACCATTTTAGTCGTAAGGGTAAAGAGTAAAGATTTACTTAGATAGCTCTAAAATGCTGATAAACGGGGCTTTGAATACACAAGTTCCTCAACTGGAGAAGAAGCAGAGGTGGGGAAGTAGTGGAGTACAAATACTTTGTTTCTGTACTTAAGTACATGTTTCTGGTATCAGTACTTTACTCCACTACTTATTTTTCTGACCACTTTTTACTTTGACTTCTTACATTTTGAACCCAAATACCTGTACTTTCTACTTCTTACATGTTGAACACAAATACCTGTACTTTCTACTTCTTACGTTTTGAACACAAATACCTCTACTTTCTACTTCTTACATGTTGAACACAAATACCTGTACTTTCTACTTCTTACATGTTGAACACAAATACCTGTACTTTCTACTTCTTACATGTTGAACACAAATACCTGTACTTTCTACTTCTTACATGTTGAACCCAAATACCTGTACTTTCTACTTCTTACATGTTGAACACAAATACCTGTACTTTCTACTTCTTACATGTTGAACACAAATACCTGTACTTTCTACTTCTTACATGTTGAACACAAGTACCTGTACTTTCTACTTCTTACATGTTGAACCCAAATACCTGTACTTTCTACTTCTTACATGTTGAACCCAAATACCTGTACTTTCTACTTCTTACATTTGAACACAAATACCTGTACTTTCTACTTCTCACATGTTGAACACAAATACCTGTACTTTCTACTTCTTACATGTTGAACACAAATACCTGTACTTTCTACTTCTTACATGTTGAAACAAATACCTGTACTTTCTACTTCTTACATGTTGAACACAAATACCTGTACTTTCTACTTCTTACATGTTGAACCCAAATACCTGTACTTTCTACTTCTTACATTTTGAACACAAATACCTGTACTTTCTACTTCTTACATGTTGAACACAAATACCTGTACTTTCTACTTCTTACATGTTGAACACAAATACCTGTACTTTCTACTTCTTACATGTTGAACCCAAATACCTGTACTTTCTACTTCTTACATTTCCCAAACAGGCTGGTTCCTTTAGTTTGAATGTGTGTTTGGTGGCGTGATCATTATTATTTAGAGTCATTGCGTGCCTATTGCTTTGAACACGATCCGTGTATCCATCATTTCCTGGTCTTCTCTAAAGAAGAGGGACAATGAAAACGTTGTCATGTTGCCGTTGTTCAGCAAGGAAACATTCATTAGCTAACAATGACATTATTGTTCTATTAAAGGTCACCTATCATGCTATTTTTAGGCAATAGCATAGGTCTCAGATATATAAAAATATATTAAAAAACATGTCTATGAAGTGTTTTGCTCAAAATACCAAACAGATCACCCATTCTAGCCATGCCTCATATCCCTCTATTTCACTTCCTGTTTCAAAAGTGCTGATTCTGGGTATAAAGCTTTAAAAAAAAAAAAAGAGGGGTCTGAGCTCATGCGGGACCCGGCAGCTACTGTCTAAACTAAATACTGCCGTGATGAAACGCCATATCATGGATTATCAAGGATTCTCTCTGAAACAGTATGGAGCTCAAAGGCTTTCTCTCTTGCCGGTTATACCACAAGGTGAGTTCCTTTTTATTTCCTGCTTCTTCACACACATGCTCTCCAGTACAGGTTAGCTCTGAGTGTTAGCGATGCTAATGTAAACACCGACCATATTACGTCCAAAACAGTCGGGCATTGTTTCTGATAGCAACGTTTCTGATTGGGCCGTGGGTCCACATTTCAGATATTACGTCATATCGGACGCAAATCTGGATCAGCTCCGTTGTTCCCCGTTTTTAGAGATTTGGGTACGGAGGAAAAGAGAGGTTTTTATTTTCTGACGCTGCGTGAGTTCCCTGACACACCGGGGACACACATTTATGTATACAAATTTATGCATGATAGGTTCCCTTAAAGGGAGGTCAGGTACTCTTTAAAACAGCTGCTAGTTATGGGTACTTTTTACTTAAGTACATTTCAAAGCCCATACTTCTTTACTTTTACTTGAGTAAAGAAGTTTAGTCAGTACTTCTACTTTTACCAGAGTATTTTTAAACAGGAGTATCTGTACTTCTACTTGAGTAAAGGATGTGAGTACCTTTGCCCTCTCTGAGTAGAAGCAACTAAACACTGAATAAGTAATCAGAAGCTGTGCAGCTCTTCTTCTTCTTCTTCTTCTTGTGTTTGAGACTCAAGTCCTTAGAGACGCAGACGCTACATAATGAATGCAGAGCTGAGTGGTTTGTCTTCAGTCGGACAGATCTGGGTCAAAAGGAATTCACGGAGTCACGGCAGACATGTTTTGTGGGGTTTCTACCACACCGAGGTCAGGGCACCTTCAGTTCAAACGAGAAAGACTTAAGGAACCAGGAGCTGCTTGAATCTGCTTCCAGACACGAAAGACTGGGTGTTTCTCAATCGCGAGTAAAGCTGCTCCAGAGCCACTATTTCAAGCATACTACGTCATCGAGTGCCGCCGAAGTACTGTTCCAATCTCCAGCATACTTGGAAATCTACCGAGCCCGGCGTACTCCGTTTGGAGAAATATCGAGGCTGCACATGAGTAGACTTCTCGGTCTTAAAATCCCCACAATGCTTTGCGCACGGACCAATTTCCCCAAATCTGTGGCGGAAGATGTAAGGAGGCGGGACCTCTCATATGACGCACACCTGCACACTTGCTAGCCTGTTCCACTCTTTGTTTTACAAATGCCAGGAAGTATTCTTGACTCGCTTCTGAAGCAAGATGCTCGGCAGACATGTGCTACCAAGCAAGCGTACTCGCGATGAGAAACACCCACTGTGAGCTGTGTTCTGGGTGCAAAGCCATGTTGTCCTCTGAGGGTGAAGCTGCTCTGTTCCTGCATTTGAGATCGATGTCACTTGTATATTGACTTCTTTATTAATTTATTAAATATAACAAACTTTGTCCATGAATCATTTATCAGTTTCTCTTAAGAATGTCCTCCACAGTAACGTGCGTCAGGAGAGAGATAATCAGAGATATGGAAATGCGACAGGTTCAAGGTTCAAGGTTCAAGGTTCAAGGTTCTTTATTGTCAATCTGACATAGCTACAGAGTAATTATGTAGTTGAAAATCTTATGTCACAGGCTTCTCCAACAATGCAACATAATAACATAATAACAATAAGAGCAAGAGCAATACAAAAAGAAAAATAGTTATAAAATAAAGTGATGATGTGGAATAGTGCAGTACGAGTCTATATACAAGTTATTGGAATGATATATATATTAGGTATTAGATACATAATACTGAGTAGCAGATGAATGTTTTGAAGTTGTTTCAACAGTTCAATTTTTTAACAGTCTCACTGCCCGCGGGAAGAAAACTGTCTCCGAATCTTCTTGTCCTAGATTAGGTTATCTGTGTTTGTTTCTGTTTCTTCCTTTAGAATCAGAATCAGAATCAGGTTCATCACCAGGTAGGTTGACACGTACGAGGAATTTGACTTGGTGTCGTGGTGCATACATAAAAGTCACAGTCACAGATAGAGAACTATTTTAAGAACACTATAATAACATTACAAAATAATATAGTAAAATATGGCAGTATTTGCATTGAAATAGAATGGAATAAGATATGTGCAGTAATGCAAAAAACTGATAGTGTAAATTGTGTGCATTAATGTCATGCATAGCGTCTATGATGTGGCTGAGGTAAAGTGTGAAGGAGCATGGAAAGGATTATGTTTTCTCTGAGTGGCTCCTCAGATACATTTGGGAACATCTGGGGCCCTTTTTCAAATGTGTTAAGAGGATAAAGTTCCCAATCCCTCCTGATTGTCACAGTCTGCTTTCTCACTCACCTATTTTCTGCATTAACATTCCTTAGTCACCTGGTAGCCGCACCCTGTCTCTCTCTCTCACTCTGTTACACCCATCAGCTCCAGTAGTATATAGGCCCACTTCACTCTCACCTCAGTGCCAGATCGTACTTTGCAGCATGCCAGTCTTTCCCGCATTACCCTCCAGATTGCTCTCCCGGTTTCGACCCTGCCTGTCCCTGACCAGCCTGCCTTGCCTGCTCCCTGACCCGGTCTGTACCCGGACTATTCTGCCTCGCCTGCTCCCTGACCCGGTCTGTACCTGCGACTCCCGTCTTGCCTTCTCCTGGAACCCTCGCCTGTCCCGACCAGCCCTTTGCCTACTATCTGCCTTTTCGTCTCCTACCAGTTTATTGCCTTTAATAAAGCTGGTTACCGACTATCCCTGGTTTCCCCGTGTGTTGCATTTTGGTCCTCAGCTCGTTTGTGACACTGATTAAACTTTTGCATTTTGGAGGGGTCCCAACACTGAGGAGGGGGAGGAGGGGCTGCTGGACTGACATGTAGTGTTTATTATTGACATTTTTGTTTTAGCTGACTCTATTTATTTATTTGTTTATTCTTTGTTTGTCTGTTTGTCTGTTTGTGTTGTCTTCTGTCTGTGTGGCATTGTGTTTGCCCTGGTGTTAAGCAGTATGTACATTGTTACTCTACCTACTTTTCTATCAAGGGAAGATTTGTTTACCTACTTTTGATACATGCTCAGATAGAATAACTGTATGCTGTTGAAAAAACCCAATAAACAAAGTTTGAAAGTGTGAATGCGACAGATTATCGGTGCCTATGACTGCTGGTGACGCGAACGATCCGATTCTTTTGAACGGCTCTTTGGTACGAGGGGAACCGAGTCGTACTTGGTGAGAGCCGTTCTTCTTATCGTTGGTTCACTGCCTGCCTTTACGGGAACCTGCTTTCCTGAATGCACATTAGCCGTACAGATGATGGCATAACGCGTGCTGCTTGAGTAGTAGTTTGGCTGGTTGAGAGATGGAGCAAGTTATACATTTTCTGTGAGTAAAAGTATATTCTGGCAATACAGTCAATCATTATCCTGGTGATTATTTCGCAGATAAACATATTAACCCGCTTAAAAGAAACGGCTCTTTTGAACGGCTCTCGGAAAGGAACGGAGCCATAAGATCCGGCTCCCTTCAAAGAGCCGTGATTCCCATCCTGCTGTTTGTTTCTTCCTTTAGAATCAGAAATGTATCTGATATCTGAAAACGGGTTTATTACCAGATAGGTTGACACATGAATGAATGCATAGAGTCTATGATGTGGCTGAGGTAAAGCGTCAGGACGGAGATAATCAGAGATATGTAAATGCTAAAAGATTAGCGGTGTCTCTGACTGCTGTTTGTTTCTTCCTGATTTTCCTCTATCACTAAGCGCTCACTGAGCCTCTCCTTCACTCCATCAGGGTTAAGAGGCCAGTTGCATGCTGGGAGTGTGGGCGGAGGGAAGTGTGGGCAGTGAGGTTCTCGCTTCGCCTGCCAACTGCTCGACTACAGAGATGGATGTTGCTGGGAGATGGAGAGCTGTACGGGGAAGAAAACAAAACCAGAAAACCAAAAAAAACGAAAAGTAGGAAAACAAAAGAGGCGAATTTAACGTTTGCTTAATGTTTTCCCTTCTGTGTTCGTTAGTATATAGATGCAAAAGCTGATTGTGATCACTCCTCCATCCAAATTAGTGATGGGAATTTGAAAGCAAACTTATATTCGAATATTCGACCCCCAAAAAAACGGTTAACCAAATTGACCTATCCTCTAAAACATTGTTTTAAATGGACTCTCCGTCAGAGTTTTTCTTTGATATTTTTCTTAAGATATTTAAAATGGCGCTGTCGTATACATTGAATTCATCCATTTGATAATGTGTAATAAACGTAGGCACCCCTCCCATACATTTAAAAAAAAAAACTCATATTCGAACACCTGAATAATTTCAAACATTCGAATATACGATGAATCATTCCCATCCCTAATCCAAATATGCATACATGCCAATATACATGCTCAACTTCTTACTGTGATATCTTGTTTCAACAGTCACTTCATCACTTTACTTTTAATTTTTGTGTTATCATTTTTATTTGTATTCTATTGTATTTTATTTTTTACCTTTTGTGAATCCTGTTTTTCATTCTGACCCTGTTGCTGCTCTAACGCCTGAATCTCCCCAAGGGATAAATGAAGTTCCATCTTATCTTATCTTATCTCTATCATTTGAAGTAGGGCTGTGCGATTATGGCAAAAATCATAATCACGATTATTTGGTCAATAATTGATATCATGATTATTAAATACGATTATTCATTGACTTTGAAAACATCCATTTATTGAACTTTAAAACAAATACAAATAATAATTTGAACAGTATCTTTTTAACTGTTGATTACCCTGAACGTAAATTCAACTGAAAAACTTTAAATAAATAATATCAAAATAATAAATACCAATAAACAAGATCAACAAATATTTTGGAGCGCACTTCAACAAGCTACTAAACATATATAAATATGATAAATACAAATAAATTAGACCAAAATAAATTAGATCAAATATGTTGCACTGTCACAACCTAGCAAAGCAAATAATTGTTTTATTCGATTATGTTGTTTTTGTAATTGTGGCAGGCCAACATCGTAATTGCGATTAAAATACGATTAATTGCACAGCCCTACTTTGAAGGATTCGCAGGACATTCAAGGTTCCCAGAGGATGTATCCTACTGACTTCACAGATGTCCAGACTCTTCCTGAATGAGGTTTAAGCTTCTGGTGTTGAGTGGAATATATTTCTACAATTGAATTGCCATGAGATTCAGGCTGGGCAGCATTTTGCTTTATACAATACTTTTAATTTAACACTAAACACCGTAAGACTTTCCCATCAGCCTCATCTCTGCTTCGTCTGAAATGATGATTAGCAAATATTAGCATGCTACTACAACTTCAAACTCTTTACATTTTGATGTGTATAAACTAATAAACTTCCCTTAGTACTCAGCCATGTCGTACTTTGTGAACACATCAGCATTGCGTGAATTTGGACGGTGCTTTGTTGACTCAGAAAGCAGTAACTACTGTAAAAGTGACGATTGCAGCTGTTAGCAAGCTAGCTAACGATTGGCTAAAACCAATAATATGAACAGTTGCTTCTTTCTAAACCAGTATCGGGCTATTACATTACATTGCATTTAGCTGACGCTTTTATCCAAAGCGACTTACAATAAGGCATTCGACCAACAAGATACAAACTTGAAGAAACAGAATCATATAAGAAACATCAGGTTTCATAAAAGCAACACATTTCAAGTGCTACTCAACTGGCTTTAGATAAGCCAGTCCTTTGTTAGTATATAAGTGCTTGTTAGCAATTCTATCGCTCGAAGTGGAGTCGAAAGAGATGAGTTTTCAGTCTGCGCCGGAAGATGTGTAAGCTATCTGCTGTCCTGATGTCAATGGGGAGCTCATTCCACCATTTTGGAGCCAGGATACCAACCCAGTCTCACGGCATTTCGTGTTATAGTCACAAATTTAATCTATTGATTCGTGTTCACCAACACGATTTTCACCTTTTTTCGTGTCACACAGAACGATTTTAAAAGCAATGTATTTCTATTGGTAGTATGTTTCGTGCCTGCAAAACGTCTTTTGTCCGGTCGGGTCTTGGAAGACCAGAAGCTGTGTGGTTCAAAAACATGTTCTTACTCAATATCTTACCCTAAGCCTAACCCTATCCCTTTTATTTTAAATTGTATAATGTCTGAGTTTTTTTGCCGTCAGTGAGGAAAAGAAATGTCTCAGAGCCTCAGAATACTGACATCTGTATTTTATGTCATTTTTTTCCTTCTAATGTGTTATTATTTGGTGCAGGCACGAAACATACTACCAATATAAATATAATTTAACACCCTTTCATACTGTACATATTGTATCAGACTACTGGTATACATGAAAAACTGCAAAGAATAGACACTGAACATGTATTGCGTGTGTGAGTGTGAGTGTGAGTGTGAGTGTGTGTGAGTGTGAGTGTGAGTGTGTGTGTGTGTGTGTGTGTGTGTGTGTGTGTGTGTGTGTGTGTGTGTGTGTGTGTGTGTGTGTGTGTGTGTGTGTGTGAGTGTGAGTGTGGTGGTGTGTGTGTGTGTGTGTGTGTGTGTGTGTGTGTGTGTGTGTGTTTGTGTGGTATGTGTGTGTGTGTGAGTGTGAGTGTGAGTGTGAGTGTGAGTGTGTGTGTGTGTGTGTGTGTGTGTGTGTGTGTGTGTGTGTGTGTGTGTGAGTGTGAGTGTGAGTGTGAGTGTGTGTGTGTGTGTGGGTGTGTGTGTGTGTGTGTGTGTGGTGGTGTGTTTGTGTGTGTGTGTGTGTGTTTATCTGATCGGATGGTTACTAATTCCTTTTCTTTATGGCGGGAACACCATGGGTGTTACAAAGTGACTAAATCATCCAAAATGCAATGAAAGTGGTGATCAGCTATTTATATGTTCAAATGTCGTCTGTGATGGAGATCATAAAGCCTTAATGCAATCGAACGTAAAACAAAAAAGTTATGATTGATGAAAGTAGTAAACCGGTCAGATTTGACCCGAAGACAACAGAAGGGTTAAATAGTTTAAAAAACCCACTTACTGCTATAGTTTAAGTTGAGTTGAAAACTCACATTATGTAGCAAGAACGCGATCTTTCTACACTCAACTTTTGAATGTTATGTTACACAATCCTTGTATTCAAAGTGCATTTTAAACACTTATCGACTCAAAAAAGCAATTGTGAGAACGCAAATTGAGACATGCCATCTGTCTTGGTTCCTGTTAATCGATAATTGGTTCGTCAAAAAGTCTAAAAGGCAGATCCAGTACCAAGGTGTCTTACATTTGTTCTATTTATGTCAACCAACAGTCCAAAATGTACAATGATAAAATACAGAAAAGCAGTAAACTGGAATAAATGATAATTAACTTGTCAAGATTTGAGCTTGCCTTTAAGCGATTCTCCAAATGTCTATTGATTTGTTCTCAAAAACCAATTGATGTATTGTTGGAATACAAATGAAATACACTTTGGCCTTTGACCTTTCCTCTTTAATGGATGCTCGTGATGTTATTGGGGGCTGAAGCCGATCTATTTGACTCGTGCAAATCACTTTCGACATCCAAATTGGGTTGGAATAATAATAAGTGTGTGTTTGTGTGTTTCAGCGGGGGGTTTCTGTGGGTGGGGGGGGGAGTATATACAAGTTACGCTCAATATAGCTCTTCCTCCTCGACAAAGTGAACGTGACAGCAGGAACAAAGCATGATTCTCATCCTGTGGGCCACTCAGATCTACAGACAGTTAGAAAGCACGGAAAACAGCTCCACTTACATTACCAGAATATTAAAATAGACAGAGAGGGCAAAAGTACACACATCCGTTACTCAAGTAGAAGTACAGATACTCATGTTTAAAAATACTCAAGTGAAAGTAAAGAAGTATGGGCTTTGAAACGTGGACTTGCTCTCAATCTGTAACTCTCCCATTGTCCAGTCCAAAAATAGCTTCTCTCTAATTGGTGACCGTTTCTGTTTCGGGCCGCTTCAGTGAAATGAGACGCCGCTGTCACGCGACCAACATTGTGCTGAACAACGAAGCCGAGGCCAACACTTTCCCCCACTTCCTTTCTCAGCTCCGTGAAAAAGGAAGTGACAGCCGGGTGTTAAACATCAGAGCCTGACACGCGTAGCGCCCGAATACACAACCATTTAACGTCACAATAATAATAGTAAAGCTTTATTTATGTAGCACTTCTCATAGTGCAGCTCGAAGTCGTTTAAAACAATGAATCAAATATCACGGACGCCGATGACGATGACCTGAACTTTGATTTTCATGAAGAATGTAAAAATAAGAATGACAATGTGTAGAGAATGGTTTATTCTTCACGAACGCATTCTCTGTGACAACGATAATATGCATGTGAAGATGCGACCGCAATAATGTCCTGACATGAACGCAGTTACGCACATGTGTATACAGAGCGAGGACCTACTTTAGCTGCCCCTAAATGTGCCTGACTAAAAAAAGTGTGTTCACTTTCTTCTGGATTTATGTTGAAGGTGTTGAGCTGGAATTAAAGGTAGGGTAGGTAAGTTGAGAAACCGGCTCGAGATCGCTAGAATTTGAAAATACACAACCGGAGAAATCTGCCACTTCCTCACAGAGCCCTCCTCCAACACACACGAACGCGCACATGACCAATGAGGGCATGAGATAAGTTTGTGCACAGATGGAAGGCTGACAGGCAGGTAGGCCATCCAGTTATTTTAGCCGGCCCGGCTCAGATGATTGGTCGTGCTTTTTACAGTACTACAGCTTCCACTGATGATTTTTTATGGATTTTGTGTCAAAGCACTTCAGATATTCATTGCTATCGGGATGTTAAGAGCATTCCATGGAATATAACAACAAGTGTATCTCGAGCCGGTTTCTCAAACTGACCTACCCCACCTTTAAGTGAACCGGCTCTGCTTCAGAGTGGACGGACACAAGTTATTTAACTTAGCCGGGAACCTGCTGTGCCGTTAATTAGCTGGGGGTTCTGGGTGGAGGGATTCATTACACGGCTGATTGAACAATAAGTCTGCCGGTTTCTGAGGGGTGACACGAGGGAGAGGAGAGCCGGGAAACACGTTTATACATTTTCTATTTTCTATTTTGTTGTGTTTTAAGATGTTTTTACATCATGTACGAGGGTGTTCAGTCTGTGGCTATAAGTATGGTTTTAATGTCTTTTACATGTGTTTATTTTTGTCTGAATGTATTTGTGCTGCTTTTTCATATATTTATTGA
>JAAOOA010000126.1:325000-540000 GCA_012861695.1 Trematomus loennbergii
AAGTGAGCTTTAAAGTCAATCATTCTCTCAGTTTTACGGCTAACGGAGCTCCTGACCCACTGTTTCTGAACTGACTGTTACCCCGTTGACTTTGAGAACCAGGATGGACATCTTTAACAAGTTTCTGTCACTTTACAGACAAAAACAATCAAATGATCCCACTTATTATGAGTCAAACTACTAGATCAAGGAGCGATTTGACTCACAATGCTAGTTTTAAAATGATTAAGTGATTTACAAATGGTTGTAATGCTTTCCCTTTAGTGTTGACTTCCTGTCTGTCTTCTTCTGCTGTTCCCTTTAGTGTTGACTTCCTGTCTCTCTTCTTCTGCTGTTCCCTTTAGTGTTTACTTCCTCTCTGTCTTCTTCTGCTGTTCCCTTTAGTGTTTACTTCCTGTCTGTCTTCTTCTGCTGTTCCCTTTAGTGTTTACTTCCTCTGTCTTCTTCTGCTGTTCCCTTTAGTGTTTACTTCCTTCTGTCTTCTTCTGCTGTTCCCTTTAGTGTTTACTTCCTGTCTGTCTTCTTCTGCTGTTCCCTTTAGTGTTTACTTCCTCTCTGTCTTCTTCTGCTGTTCCCTTTAGTGTTTACTTCCTTCTGTCTTCTTCTGCTGTTCCCTTTAGTGTTTACTTCCTTTCTGTCTGTCTTCTTCTACTGTTCCCTTAGTGTTTACTTCCTGTCTGTCTTCTTCTGCTGTTCCCTTTAGTGTTTACTTCCTGTCTGTCTTCTTCTGTTGATTTCTCTGACATCCATCTCTCTGTCTTTTGACTTCTTTCCTTCTCTTGTTCTCCTTTTCTTTACTGGGACAGTTTAAAATAAATATAAATATTTAAAAGGAGTAAAACTAATGTTTGTTGTCCACAACTGACGTTAAATTGACGGGACTTCTTTCTGCGGATTGATATGACCGCACATAGTTTCCTTTGATCCTCCTTACCAACGGTCTTGTTAGTGAGAATTAACAACTTCTCGAATGTCCAAATTGACCAATCACAATCGAGTATTCATATATTGTGTTACATCTTGTTATCGCACTGCTTTTGTCCTGCTATACACTGCAAACGTTTGGAATCTAATACATGTGCATCTCTGAAAGTAGAAAACTGCTTCTTACATTTTCTTAACATTCATGTATCTGCAATATTGGCTGAGATATAGTGAAAAGTGTGAAAATTGCATTTTTGGTAATGGTGGCACTAATTTGCATATACATGATGGGACATCCAGACAACACTTTAACATAGATCATCATTTCTACATACTTTTTTGATTTTGGAAACACTGATTATAAGTATATTTCTGTGTCGGTGAAATGCACCCTTCTTGGTACAAGACTAAAATGCGATTTTCTTGTAATGGCGGCGCTAATTAGCATACTAGCATGCCACAGACACATATGATCACTTTAAAGGTCCCCTATTATACTGTTTCTCATCAATATATTATAGGTGCATGATACCCCCTTCTACCCACCCAACTACATTGGAGGTGGAAACACGCTTCACATGCTGCACATTGCACTTTCTATCAAATAATGTATCTGCAGCATAGAGTGGTGCAGGAATGAGTCCTAAAACCAGGAAGTGAGTCAGCATTTCACCACTTCCTGTTCCCTGTCTCAGAGCCAATGGGATCTCTCCATAGGATTTAGGAAAATAGCCTGAAATAAGGTCTGTGGTTGAGACACATTGAAGAGACGGATCACGTTTTGTTCTACGGACATTAAATCCATCAGCAGTGACCCCACTGGTGATTTCTGAAGAGTTGACGTGTCTGAAAAACGATGGTTGTTACCAAGTGGCTGAATAGGACTACAGAAGTTGTGGAGGCCGTTGTACGTCATTACGCCGAACACGTAAACACTCCTCTAAGTTTGTTTGCCCTGTTCTGCTTGAAAGCAAGTGCCTGCCTCCTGAACTGTTCAAACAAACGCTTCAACTCGTACCATTTAGCATCTGTATGTTTGAATATGGATCTTAAGTTGGCGTGACGTTGAAGTCGTGCTGCTGGACTCGGCTGTAGTTCTTTTATAGCATAACGTTAGCATTTTGCTTCTGGCCATTAGATTTATGATTCAAACATTATATAAGTAGACATGTGGAGATTATCCGGCTGAACAAAACGTGCATTTATCAAACAGGTTTGTTTTTCCACAGATCTTATTTCCAGCTATTTCCTAAATCCTCTGGAGAAATCCCGTTGCTTTTTGTCGAGGGAACTAGAGCTTACTTCGGTAAATACGTCATCCCTGCACCGCTCTATATCTAATCATCTTATTACAGAGCTAAACCATCTCCTATATACTTTAAATAATCAGGTGACATACTTTTCAGATATCCTGGTGACACAACATCCTGCTTTAAAGAGCGTTGTAATGCTTCACATTATAAAGTGTGTGTGCACAGGAAGTCTCTGCTGCACACTTTCACATCGCTGATTTCCAGCCTGGAGGAATACAGAGCTCTTAACTGGAAGCTCTCATGGTTTCTATGGTCCTGTTATTGTTCTGTTTCTCTGGTGACTGCGCTGATAGTGAGGCTGTATTCTGTGATTACTGACTATTGTTTGCTTATTAGGACGTTATGGTTAGATAAGAACCTCAAAGCGCTTAATGGAGATCCGTCAGTCGGGAAACTCTGAAATGCTTTGGTTCTGAGGGTTATTTCTTTAATAGCTGTGTGGTTTTAAGACTTATTAAAATATGTTTATTTGTAATTATAGTACATAACCACACTGTATACATCTGTTTATATCTGTATACTGTCTATACTATCACTATACTGTCAATACTTTTTATACGATACATACTTCATCTGTTTATAGCCTATTTATAATGATTCATTCATTTCTTTATATCATGTAGACACTTGCACTGCTAGTTGCACTCTGGTCAGATGCCAAACTCCATTTCGTTACTAGTACCTGTACTATTGACATTGAAGTTCAATCAATCAATCAATCAATCAATATGCTTTATTAATCACAGAGGGGAAATTAAGTAATATATATTACACACAGGAATTACACACATTTGGCTAACTTTGCAAAACTCTGCTAAATTACAATTATATATTAGTACGTTTTATTGGTTGGTTGGTCTATCAAAAGTACACTGACTTCAATCTGTCAGTTATTATTGTATATTCAATTCAGATGCTCTCTATGTATACGTGTGTCACTGTTGTTATGCACGTCAATAATGTTTTGTTTATTTTCTACTGTTGATATTTCATGTGTATGTTTATTTTGTATTTTATTTCATTTGCAATTCACACGCAATGCCTTGACGTGGTATCAATAAGAGTTCATCTAATCCAACAATCAACATTCAAAACATTTTGTAATACTCGTGCAAGATGTCGAGTCGTATCCACTGCCATACTTTTACCCTCATGTTAATTATAATTGATTGTATTACAAAAAAAACATCGCTTTGGTATAGAATGACTTCATTGTTTATAAGCAGGCTGATATGGGGGAAATAGTGCTTTTCATGATGTTTGACGTATGACAGGACATCTTTAAAGGGCTGTATGAACATCTTTACGTTGAAGAAAATGTATAAAGAAAGCGTAATCAGACAGTATGAAGATGATTGTGTGGTTTTATGTTTCTGTAAGTATTTGTAAGCAACTGTGATAGATACTTTATTTATTATTATGTTTTGGTTATTTGTTTTAAGTAAGGGCAGGTGCAATAAGATGTTCTTCTCCCTGCACCTTTCCACCATGGGCTTCAACACAAATCTGTGCAAAGTGTACATGTTTCGTTTTTAAATAACTGCCATGTGTGGAATAAACTAATACATACATATAAAAGGGGGTAGGAGTTAGTTTGTTTTGTTCAAATACGATGAACAGCTCTTTTGGTGATTTGCAAATGTTTCTGCTACTTCAGCACCACGGACAGCACCGTGGATTTATTACATTTAAATTCATCCAGCAACAGGTTTAGGGAGTAACAGATTACATTTGATGGGATAACATAAACACTTCTAAACATTGGGGATTACTAGCAGGATAACCATGTTAGCAAAACACTAAAAAGAGGAAGTTTTGATACCCAGATTAGGTAACTTTTGACTTTATTTTACAGGCAACTAGAATCATTACGGAATACATTTTTGAATGTACCCTCTCGACCCGGATGATGCCACGTTGAAACATAAGGCATTTTAATTTGTAAAATGCACAGTGTGCAGTGAAGCTGTGTTATAGGTTACTATGGTTCAGTCTCTGTCTATGATTGGCTACAGGAACATCTCACACCCATTCACACACACACACACACACACACACACACACACACACACACACACACACACACACACACCACACACACACACACACACACACACACACACCATCTCTCAAACACTGACACTGCACAGAGAGAGAAACACACCTTTCATTTCCTTCACGCACACCCACCCACACACACACACACACACACACACACACACACACACACACACACACACACACACACACACCATCTCTCAAACACTGACACTGCACAGGGAGAGAAACACACCTTTCAGTCCTTCACGCACACGCGAACACACCCTCTCACACACACGCACACACACACACACACACACACACACACACAACACACACACACACACACACGCCATCTCTCAAACACTGACACTGCACAGGGAGAGAAACACACCTTTCAGTTCCTTCACGCACACGCGAACACACCCTCACTCACACACACACACACACACACAACACACACACACACACACACACACACACAAACACACACCACACACACACACACCGCCCTCCCATGAACACACAGCATTAGGCTACATGAAGCTAATCAATGCTCTGGCAGCTATAAATAAATAATTCAGCCGGCCTCCCCCCTCCAGCAGCAGCGCGGGAACTGCCTCATCTTCATTAATGATAATCAGTGAAAAACAGCTGCTGCACCCTGTCTTCCTATTATCCTCTCTCATTCGCACCTAAACCCGCGATATGCGCTGGAAGATCAAGGAAAAAGGTTAGCAGGAAAAACCTCCAGACAGGTGGATCTGACCGACACCTGCTGCAGACTGCTGTCGCGTTAACACACACACACACACACACACACACAACACACACACACACACACACACACACACACACCACACACACACACACACACACACACACACACACACACACACACACACACACACACACCACACACACACACACACACAGCAGCAGCAGTTCACGCCTAAAACCTGTGCGCACCCTCTCCGTCTTCACATCCTCCGGGCTCCACAAACACCGGTCCAATCACCTCTATATCCCCGCAAAGAAGCAGATAAACAAACAATAAGGCAAAAGCCCCCCCCCCTCTGCACTAACAGGTTTTCTGTCAGATTGTGGGTGCGTTCGTTTTACTGACCTGATGATGGAGAGACCGATGAGAGCGAAAGGGATCCCGACAGTCTGCAGCCAAAAGCGTGAAGCCTGTCCTATATCCTCTCTATCTCTCTCTCTCTCTCTCTCTCTCTCTCTCTCTCTCTCTCTCTCTCTCTCTCTATCTTCCCCCCAATCCCGCCTCCTGCGCACTATTACCTCACAGCCTCCACTATGTTCCTCCAAGAGAGCATATGGTAACAGATTCTGTGCAAGGAGAGACAACAGGTCTTTTTTAAAGCAGGTTTTTTTTTTTATTAATAATGATAATATTGAATTTTTTTTTTTAAAACCAAATATAGCTGATGTTCATATCAGTATGTAGTGTCTCTACTTTAAGAGTCCTCTGCTGATGTTCAGGTGTATATCAGTATGTAGTGTCTCTACTTTAAAGAGTCCTCTCCTGCTGATGTTCAGGGTATATCAGTATGTGTCTCTACTTTAAAGAGTCCTCTCTGTGATTCAGGTGTATATCAGTATAGTGTTCTACTTTAAAGAGTTCTCTCCTGCTGATGTTCAGGTGTATATCAGTATGTAGTGTCTCTACTTTAAAGAGTCCTCTCCTGCTGATGTTCAGGTGTATATCAGTATGTAGTGTCTCTACTTTAAAGAGTCCTCTCCTGCTGATGTGCAGGTGTATATCAGTATGTAGTGTCTCTACTTTAAAGAGTCCTCTCCTGCTGATGTTCAGGTGTATATCAGTATGTAGTGTCTCTACTTTAAAGAGTCCTCTCCTGCTGATGTTCAGGTGTATATCAGTATGTAGTGTCTCTACTTTAAAGAGTCCTCTCCTGCTGATGTTCAGGTGTATATCAGTATGTAGTGTCTCTACTTAAAGAGTCCTCTCCTGCTGATGTTCAGGTGTATATCAGTATGTAGTGTCTCTACTTTAAAGAGTCCTCTCCTGCTGATGTTCAGGTGTATATCAGTATGTAGTGTCTCTACTTTAAAGAGTCCTCTCCTGCTGATGTTCAGGTGTATATCAGTATGTAGTGTCTCTACTTAAAGAGTCCTCTCCTGCTGATGTTCAGGTGTATATCAGTATGTAGTGTCTCTACTTTAAAGAGTCCTCTCCTGCTGATGTTCAGGTGTATATCAGTATGTAGTGTCTCTACTTTAAAGAGTCCTCTCCTGCTGATGTTCAGGTGTATATCAGTATGTAGTGTCTCTACTTTAAAGAGTCCTCTCCTGCTGATGTTCAGGTGTATATCAGTATGTAGTGTCTCTACTTTAAAGAGTCCTCTCCTGCTGATGTTCAGGTGTATATCAGTATGTAGTGTCTCTACTTTAAAGAGTTCTCTCCTGCTGATGTTCAGGTGTATATCAGTATGTAGTGTCTCTACTTTAAAGAGTTCTCTCCTGCTGATGTTCAGGTGTATATCAGTATGTAGTGTCTCTACTTTAAAGAGTCCTCTCCTGCTGATGTTCAGGTGTATATCAGTATGTAGTGTCTCTACTTTAAAGAGTCCTCTCCTGCTGATGTTCAGGTGTATACCAGTATGTAGTGTCTCTACTTTAAAGAGTCCTCTCCTGCTGATGTTCAGGTGTATATCAGTGTGTGTCTCTACTTTAAAGAGTCCTCTCCTGCTGATGTTCAGGTGTATATCAGTATGTAGTGTCTCTACTTTAAAGAGTCCTCTCCTGCTGATGTTCAGGTGTATATCAGTATGTAGTGTCTCTACTTTAAAGAGTCCTCTCCTGCTGATGTTCAGGTGTATATCAGTATGTAGTGTCTCTACTTTAAAGAGTCCTCTCCTGCTGATGTTCAGGTGTATATCAGTATGTAGTGTCTCTACTTTAAAGAGTCCTCTTCTACTGATGTTCAGGTGTATATCAGTATGTAGTGTCTCTACTTTAAAGAGTCCTCTCCTGCTGATGTTCAGGTGTATATCTATGTAGTGTCTCTACTTTAAAGAGTCCTCTCCTGCTGATCTTCAGGTGTATATCAGTATGTAGTGTCTCTACTTTAAAGAGTCCTCTCCTGCTGATGTTCAGGTGTATATCAGTATGTAGTGTCTCTACTTTAAAGAGTCCTCTCCTGCTGATGTTCAGGTGTATATCAGTATGTAGTGTCTCTACTTTAAAGAGTCCTCTCCTGCTGATGTTCAGGTGTATATCAGTATGTAGTGTCTCTACTTTAAAGAGTCCTCTCCTGCTGATGTTCAGGTGTATATCAGTATGTAGTGTCTCTACTTTAAAGAGTCCTCTCCTGCTGATGTTCAGGTGTATATCAGTATGTAGTGTCTCTACTTTAAAGAGTCCTCTCCTGCTGATGTTCAGGTGTATATCAGTATGTAGTGTCTCTACTTTAAAGAGTCCTCTCCTGCTGATGTTCAGGTGTATATCAGTATGTAGTGTCTCTACTTTAAAGAGTCCTCTCCTGCTGATGTTCAGGTGTTCTACTTGTAGTGTCTCTACTTTAAAGAGTCCTCTCCTGATGATGTTCAGGTGTATATCAGTATGTAGTGTCTCTACTTTAAAGAGTCCTCTCCTGCTGATGTTCAGGTGTATATCAGTATGTAGTGTCTCTACTTTAAAGAGTCCTCTCCTGCTGATGTTCAGGTGTATATCAGTATAGTGTCTCTACTTTAAAGAGTCCTCGCGCTAGTGTTCCATAGTGATGTCACTATGTTCTGGAACTAAACAAAGGAGTCTAATATAACCCCATGTAATCATTGTTAAAAGATGAACCAAAAATCATGAAAAACTGTCTTTTTAATTATAGAATTGTAGAAATGTTACTAATGAAAGCAAATACTGAATGAACCATAAAGTCACACAGTCTTAAACTTGTAGGAGCATTAAGCAAATAAGCGTGTCCATTTTTCGAGCTCTTCTTTAATCTGCCCGCTGTCTCTAAAGAAGAACCTCCGCCCAGCAGAAGGAACACCTCGCATGTCTCCTCTCATTAGGACCAGTGATCTCCTAATTACTCCTAAGTTTTGAAAAAATATCGAAATTTGAAAAATAAGTCAGAACTTTGAGAATAAAGGTGAGAATTTTGAAAAACATATCAAAAAAAAAAAATCAGGATTCCTTGAATTTTCAGATTGCTTATCGGAAGTTCAGTAAAGCAGCATGGAGCAGATAAAATAAGATGAGATAGATGAGATGAGATGAGATGAGATCAGATGAGATGAGATGAGATCAGATCAATTTGGGAAATGTTTGCGTGGCAGCAGCATGAAAAGAAAAGGCATTGAACAATACGAATTAAAAGAAATAAACATTCCAATATGTAAACATCTCAATAGAAATGAAATAGCATTAAAAAAAAGTAGAAAATATACATGTTGAAATAAAAATGCACAGTAACAAGATATAAAGCAGGACATTAATTTATATATACATAAGTATGTGACTAATGGAATATTAAATATTAGATTGAATATAAATGTACAGTGTGAGTTTAAGTCCAGATGGCAGCTGAGAAAAGGGGGCGGGGCATCAGCTCTTTATTAATAACAATACACTGATGTGAAGGCTGGTGTAACACTAATGGACTCATTGTTAAAGTGTCATTACCAGCTCATTTATCACTCTGCAAACCACACACACACACACACACACCACACACACACACACACCACACACACACACACACACACAACACCAACACACACACACACTGAGCAAACAGACAGGACAGGTGCTGCCTGCTGCTCAGCCTCATGTCACGCTAACAACTCGCTGAATCGGCTGAATCTGAGCAACAACAACCTCACACTCTGCCAGAGAGAGGAGAACACCGACAGCAACAAGTGGAGGAACATGGATTTCATGATAAGGCCCTAAAACAGATATATATTGACATAAATATAAAATGTTGTGTCCAAATTCTGCACAACATGGAAGATAGTGGTGCAGGGATGATGTCGTTTCTTATGCCAACCCTGAAGTTAGCATCACAAAAACTCCTTTGACTAAAAGCAATGGGATTTCTACATTGGATTTTTGGATTATTTCAGAAAATAAAATCACGTTTATGATTCTTACACTTTGTTCAGTAGGATAATCTCCACATATTAACACCACTTTGTGATTTTTGTAGTAAAAAGCTAATGTTGGGCTATAAAGGAACTACAGCAGGTCACATGACTTCACGTTACCACGAAAGCTAAAGGTGGCTAATGTTGGGCTATAAAGGAACTACAGCACGGTCACATGACTTCACGTCACCACCGCTAAGCTAAAGGTGGCTAATGTTGGCTATAAAGGAACTGCAGCACGGTCACATGACTTCACCACCACCACTAAGCTAAAGGTGGCTAAGTTGGGCTATAAAGGAACTACAGCACGGTCACATGACTTCACGTCACCACCGCTAAGCTAAAGGTGGCTAATGTTGGGCTATAAAGGAACTGCAGCACGGTCACATGACTTCACGTCACCACCGCTAAGCTAAAGGCGGCTAATGTTGGGCTATAAAGGAACTACAGCACGGTCACATGACTTCACGTCACCACCGCTAAGCTAAAGGTGGCTAATGTTGGGCTATAAAGGAACTACAGCACGGTCACATTACTTCACGTCACCACCGCTAAGCTAAAGGTGGCTAATGTTGGGCTATAAAGGAACTACAACACGGTCACATGACTTCACGTCACCACCGCTAAGCTAAAGGGGCTAATGTTGGGCTATAAAGGAACTACAACACGGTCACATGACTTCACGTCACACCGCTAAGCTAAAGGTGGCTACTGTTGGGCTATAAAGGAACTACAGCACGGTCACATGACTTCACGTCACCACCGCTAAGCTAAAGGAGGCTAATGTTGGGCTATAAAGGAACTACAGCACGGTCACATGACTTCACGTCACCACCGCTAAGCTAAAGGCGGCTAATGTTGGGCTATAAAGGAACTACAGCACGGTCACATGACTTCACGTCACCACCGCTAAGCTAAAGGTGGCTAATGTTGGGCTATAAAGGAACTACAGCACGGTCACATGACTTCACGTCACCACCGCTAAGCTAAAGGTGGCTAATGTTGGGCTATAAAGGAACTACAGCACGGTCACATGACTTCACATCACCACCACTAAGCTAAAGGTGGCTAATGTTGGGCTATAAAGGAACTAGAGCACGGTCACATGACTTCACGTCACCACCGCTAAGCTAAAGGTGGCTAATGTTTGGGCTATAAAGGAACTGCAGCACGGTCACATGACTTCACGTCACCACCGCTAAGCTAAAGGCGGCTAATGTTGGGCTATAAAGGAACTACAGCACGGTCACATGACTTCACGTCACCACCGCTAAGCTAAGGTGGCTAATGTTGGGCTATAAAGGAACTACAGCACGGTCACATTACTTCACGTCACCACCGCTAAGCTAAAGGTGGCTAATGTTGGGCTATAAAGGAACTACAACACGGTCACATGACTTCACGTCACCACCGCTAAGCTAAAGGTGGCTAATGTTGGGCTATAAAGGAACTACAACACGGTCACATGACTTCACGTCACCACCGCTAAGCTAAAGGTGGCTACTGTTGGGCTATAAAGGAACTACAGCACGGTCACATGACTTCACGTCACCACCGCTAAGCTAAAGGCGGCTAATGTTGGGCTATAAAGGAACTACAGCACGGTCACATGACTTCACGTCACCACGCTAAGCTAAAGGCGGCTAATGTTGGGCTATAAAGGAACTACAGCACGGTCACATGACTTCACGTCACCACGCTAAGCTAAAGGTGGCTAATGTGGGCTATAAAGGAACTACAGCACGGTCACATGACTTCACCTCACCACCGTTTGTTTTCACAGAGCATTAGTAATCTTCTCCTGAGGTCGGCGTCATTTTTCCTCACAAATCTTTGTTAAGGCGAACACGTCATTGTTCTCATCGCCACAAATCATCCTGAGGTCGAGGAGAGGTTACAAACACTGTGGAGAAACCTCTCAGAGTTTGAAAATGTCGACAGGTCTGATTATTGGAGCATTAAAAGCCTTAATGTTGTCGTTGTGTGAGATCAGAGTAATGTGGTCATGAAGCTTCCTATGGTCTTTGGATGGAGTCACAGTTATCATTTTTAAAGGCATTTAAAGAAGTCATTGTCTTCATCCAAAAGGGTTGATATTTTACTGCCAATGTTTTTGTGGAAAATCTCCCTAACTTTTTTATGGTTCTGTGTTTTTGTCTTTAACATTTTAACCTAACTTCCTGTAGAATTAGCTCCTGGTGTATTTCAATAAACTCAGGTTGACTATGTGGTTAGCCAAAGTCTGCATAGGGCTACTTTCCCGATGAACGAACATTAAAAAAGACTTAAATCGTTCAAATGTGGACTTTAAACACCATCCAAGTAATGAGTATATTCTGCTCTTATCATTAGAAAATACAATACGGTTCTTTATGTTGTTATTTGTTACTTTGGAGTGAATTTTGTAACAGGAATGACTAGTAAAATGTTATAGCTGCATCATCGTAAAGGCTGTGGCTATTTCCTGGACACATTTAATACTTCTGCAGACCCTTAACGAGCCAAACTCATAAATTATTGGCACGAAAACAGTAATGGTATCTTGCAGCGGTGAATAAACTGGATCTTTATGTGGGATTCATCATGCTCCTCTCTTGCTTTAATGAACTTCAGACTGTATTATAACGCTGAGTGTAATAACAGTCTGAACTGATGGAGAGTGGACCTCGCCTCAGAAAATCTAATCAAATAGAACGCAGCGTGAGATTAGCTCCATATTATTCCATGAATCACTGCATGTGTAATGTTGATGGTGCACAAAGACATGGAGAGTTTCACCCTCTCAGACAATGTTTATTGCATATACATACATGCAGAGGTTGGAAGTAGTGGAGTACAAATACTTTGTTACTGTACTTAAGTACATGTTGCTGGTATCAGTACTTTACTCCACTACTTATTTTCTGACGACTTTTTACTTTGACTTCTTACATGTTTGAACCAAATACCTGTACTTTCTACTTCTTACATGTTGAACACAAATACCTGTACTTTCACTTCTTACATGTTGAACACAAATACCTGTACTTTCTACTTCTTACATGTAACTCAAATACCTGTACTTTCTACTTCTTACATGTTGAACTCAAATACCTGTACTTTCTACTTCTTACATGTTGAACACAAATACCTGTACTTTCTACTTCTTACATTTGAACAAATACCTGTACTTTCTACTTTTACATGTTGAACACAAATACCTGTACTTTCTACTTCTTACATTTTGAACACAAATACCTGTACTTTCTACTTCTTACATGTGAACACAAATACCTGTACTACTTCTTACCTGTTGAACACAAACTTCTTTCTACTTCTTACATGGACCCAAATACCTGTACTTTCACTTCTTACATGTTGAACACAAATACCTGTACTTTCTACTTACATTTTGAACACAAATACCTGTACTTTCTACTTCTTACATGTTGAACACAAATACCTGTACTTTCTACTTCTTACATGTTGAACCCAAATACCTGTACTTTCTACTTCTTACATGTTGAACCCAAATACCTGTACTTTCTACTTCTTACATGTTGAACACAAATACCTGTACTTTCTACTTTCCACATTTCCCAAACAGGCTGGTTCCTTTAGTTTGAATGTGTGTTTGGTGGCGTGATCATTATTATTTAGAGTCATTGCGTGCCTATTGATTTGAACACGATCCGTGTATCCATCATTTCCTGGTCTTCTCTAAAGAAGAGGGACCAATGAAAACGTTGTCATGTTGCCGTTGTTCAGCATGGAAACATTCATTAGCTAACAATGACATTATTGTTCTATTAATATAAAGGGAGGTCAGGTACTCTTTAAAACAGCTGCTAGTTATGGGTACTTTTTACTGAAGTACATTTCAAAGCCCTCTTTACTTTGACTTGAGTAAAGAAGTTTAGTCAGTACTTCTACTTTCACCAGAGTATTTTTAAACACGAGAATCTGTACTTCTACTTGAGTAAAGGATGTGTGTACTTGTGCCATCTCTGCATACATACACATACACATCTACGGCATACATACACAAATACTTACTGTGCACTGTTAGTGTTCAGTTTATTATCATGCTGCTGTGTTTATTGTATTTTTAACTCTGGCACAACAATTTCCTTCGGGATAAATAAAATCCTATCTCATCGTATCGTATCTTATGCTGCAGATAAGTTATACCAAAAGCAGATTGTTTCTGACCATTCTGCACTTAAATGCATCTCCTTTCCTATAACCCCAAATATGGCAGCCAGAGGATTCAACACCTGGGATATTCACTGGATATTTTGTTTTATTTTATTAAAATTAGACTCGAGTTTTTAGGGGAAATATTACAGTCATTGTATGCAGTGTCATCACGAGCAGCATTACATAATGTCATCAAGTTTTTGTCAATGTTCCCATCTCACTCTTTTAAGCAAATAAGCGTATTGCGTGGAAGCTGCTTCATTTCATCTCCACTCAAAAAATCATACAACACGAACACACACACACACACACACACACACCACACCACACACACACACACACACACACACAGACACACACACACACACACACACACACACACACACACACACACACACACACACACACACACACACACACACACACACCACACACACACAAACCAGTGGTCTGAGAGGAGGAACAGTGGAGTGAACATCCGATGCTCTTCACATGCGGCGGCTGTAGGCTGTTGCATGACAGAAACAAACATGGCGGTGTAATTGCATTAAGCCTTTATGTCTTGAAATAGCCGCGTCCCGCCAGACAACATGCTAATTAATGTGATTTGGGTCTGTTAGAGTCCAGAGTCTTCTTCAGATCTGAAACCGACCGCAGGCGCAGCCCTAATCTCAGAGAGTTAGCCACAAGATGTTGTTGGGATAAACAGAGAAGCAGAAACACACAGAGATTCTGGACCAGAACACAGAGACCTGATTCTGAGGAAAACAGACGGGAAACTACCAGGATAATAAACTGTAATATCAATATTATGGCCAGTCAACTCTAATTAAACCGGGGATTCTGGTCAATCACATTTAAAATACCTTTTTTGGAGAGAGAGAGTAGAACATTTTATTTTTGTAAAAACCAGGTTTTAAAATGATTCCAGCCAGACCTTCTTATCCCTTCTTCTCAAACAAGAACAGTATCAACATAATGTTGTATCTAGCATCATTGGTTGATAACTCTCCATATCCTGGCTAGCTTGGGCTTACATTTCTTGAATAACACAAATTAAGATCTCTAAGAGATGTAAAATCAAATATGAACTGTTTTTTTTTTACAATTAACACTTGAAATGAAGAAGGCACTTAATGCAAAATGTAAACCATACTTTGCACCACACTTTACTTTGTGTTTGAGTGTCAGTATCTAAATTAAAGTCATCAAAGATCCTGAATTGGAAAGAAGCAAAAAGGTAAAAGTTGCATCCCATCTTAGAACATATTTGCACAGATGATAGTGATTTCCACCAGAAATCTGACATTTGTGAAGTAGCTTCTAGTGATGTTACGTTCGCTAACGATCCGATTCTTTTGAACGGCTCTTTGGTACGAACGAAGGGAACCGAGTCGTACTTGGTGAGAGCCGTTCTGTTTATCGTTGGTTCACTGCGTGCCATAAATCCACTCGCCTTTAAAGGAACTTGCTTTCCTGAATGCAAATGTTCCGTAGATGATGGCGTAACGCTGCTTGAGTAGTAGTTTGGCTGAGAGATGGAGCAAGTTATACATTTTCTGTGAGTAAAAGTAGATTTCTGGCAATACAGTCAATCATTATCCTGGTGATTATTTCGCAGGTAAACCAATTAACCCCGCCCCCTTAGAAAAAAAAAACGGCTCTTTTGAACGGCTCTCGGAAAGGAACGGAGCCTTCAAAGCTTCAAAGAGCCGTAATCACTAGTAGCTTCAGGAGACTTATGTTCGGATAAAGCTGTTTATTTAGTAGAAAGCAGTAAAACAGGAGATTAACAAGCACCGATGCAGGTGTGTCCTCCTACATGTGGTGAAAACAGAGAACACAAAATGTCACCAGGACATCACACACAGCCTTTTATTTAACCCCCGTGTAAACACATTTGTGGGACTCTTCAATTGGATTGGAAACACAGAGGAGAAATATTGGCTCGTGTTATTGCAGACACTATTTTCTATAAAAAAATTACTCCTGAAGAAAATCTGATCATGTCTCTGAGGGTGAGAAAGGTTGTTCTTTCCCCAGATGTCGATCCCAGTGAATAATTCACACACAGGCAATAAATACTGTGTGTGTGTGTGTGTGGTGTGTGTGTGTGTGTGTGTGTGTGTGTTTTCTGATGTGTTCGAGCTCCATCTGTTCACATAGACGGTTTATAATGTCTCTCAAAAAAAGGAGTTTCATTCCAAGGCGTTATAAATTTGACTTTCTCTATTTGTCTTAATAATAATAATTCCTTATATTTATTATAGCGCTTTTCCATGACCCAAAGCGCTTCATGTACTATGGACAATACCCACAGGAGCAAATTCAGGTGAAGTGTCTTGCCCGAGGACACAACGGCTTTACAGACGCAGCGGAGGCGGGTTTCGCCCCTTGATCTGATGATCAATGCACAGCCCACTGCGCCACACCGCCCATCTTCACACCTCAAAGTCATCAAGGCGCTTTTACAAGTACACATTAGTATCATACATGTACTGTGGACAATACCCACAGGAGCAAATTCGGGTGAAGTGTCTTGCCCAAGGACACAACGTTATTGTGTGTTTGTCAATTATATTCAGGATATAAAATATTATAAAATAAGATACAACTTTTGAAAATCTCGAAGAAAATTCTTGTGCCAGAAATTGCGCAAAAATTTGAGGTGCAACAGGTAATACATAAAAAAGTGCATAAAAAGCAGCATAAAACAACAAAAAAGTTACATTTATTTAATTAAATAAATAACAAACAACATTACAAGCAGGTTCATCTGCAGTGCATGCTAAGGTGCAGTAAAAGAAAGACAGAGACCCACTTTAATCCCAGTTTCAGCGTCTCGACTGACAGGTTCACTAAAGCAGCTTCTATATTTCTGTGCACTGTCTCTGGTCCGTTTCCTCCTCCTCTTCCTCGGCTGTGAGCAGCTCTGATTGGTTCATTAGTCTCAGAGAGGATCCAGTTTATCATCGGAGAAGAAGCCATCGCTCCGGCTTCACTCAACCATCCATCACCGGTGTTAGTTAGCAACAGTTTGAAGAAGAAAAGAGTAGATTAATTACTGCAGCATCTTTTTCTCAGTACAGAAAAAAAGACAGGAGAAAGAGGAAGGGCAGCGGTCGACGTAAACAACTTGTAAAATCTGTTGAGTGTGAAAGAAAACATGAGGGGGAGACATTTGGGGAAAGAAGGAATTCAGCTTTGTTGAAGGATGGATTCAAGAAGGTCATTCTTACGATCTGAGAAGAGAGCTTTCAAGTCCAACATATAAGATCACTAAAAAGCAGAAACATCATTTAAGTTGGGCTCTAAAATACGCCATTAAATAAAAAATCGCCTATTTTTCTGTTGTGTTTACAGTGAACCTCCATTGGTAATTTAATGGAGATAATGTATAACTGATGGCAAGTCAAGAGATACGATTACAACAGAGCACGAATGTCGGCTTCATTTACCAAAACAATGCTATAAAATTCAAAATGGCTGACTTTTACACATTTACACTTTTAGGCAAGTCCAACAGAAACAATTACTAAAACCCAGAAATATAATTTAAATGTGGCTCCATTCATCCAAAACAACTCATGAAGATGCAAATGGCCGACTTACAGGTGGGTTTATGGTCAACTTACAATGCACTGTCTCTAATGGAATTCCACTTTGTTGAAAGTTGGATTCAAGAAGATAGTTTGAACAATCTGACACAAGAGGAGAAAATGTATAACCTATTGCAATAAAAATAAAAATCTAAAAGGCAGGATCATTTCCAACCACGAAAATCCTACAGTATAAATTCAAAATGGCCGACTCCCTGTATTATGGTATCCAGTTTCATTCAACAAAGAAAGACAAGATTTATTGATTAAACAAAAGCATTTTGAAAACACGATTTTCAACAATATTCAAGGTATTTTTTTAAAAGTGGGACATTTCATAGATTCAACTATTAATAACTTAAAGGTGGGGTAGGTAAGTTTGAGAAACCGCTCGAGATACACTTTTGTTATATTCCATGGAATGCTCTTAACATCCCGATAGCAATGAATATCTGAAGTGCTTTGACAAATCCAAACAAATCCATTAAAAAATATCATCTGTGGAAGCCGTGGTACTGTAAATAGCACGACCAATCATCTGAGCCGGCCCGGCTAAAATGACTGGATGGCCTACCTGCCTGTCAGCCTTCCATCTGTGCACTAACTTATCTCGTGCCCTCATTGGTCATGTGCGCGTTCGTGTGTGTTGGAGGAGGGGCTCTGTAAGGAAGTGGCAGATTTCTTCCGGCTGTATTTTCAAATTCTAGCACACTCGAGCTGGTTTCTCCAAAATTACCTACCCCACCTTTAATTGAAAAAAGATGGACCAGTTAACTTTCGGCACTCAAGTAGGCTTTCCGCATGCAACTCTGTATGTTTACAGTTTGCAGTACAGCAGCATATTTGTGCTTATTTTTTTTATATCCTCCTTCTAAGAGCAACTGTGATTGGACTCTAGTGTACAGAGTGAATCCCACGGACCAGAACATCTGTTGTTAATGAGATGGGTGAGAGGGAGAAAAAAAATGTAAACTGTACTGTCCGTAAGATGGATGCTGCTCTCTCTATTATCCTTCTCTTTCTACAGCTCTCTCTCTGCTTGTGTGTGTGTGTGTAACGTGTGTGTCTCCTCATCCTTCTTGTCTTTATCCGGTGTATTTGGCTCATCCGAGCGTTGCCGCTGTCAGCAGTTCACTGCCTCTCCAGCAAGAAAAGTCCTGACTCCTGCACTTCCTGTTAAAGCAGTAATCTGCGCCCGCGCCGCTTATCCCCGAGGTCAAAACCCTCGAATTACCAACCTGAACATCTCGTATTGTTGTCTGAGTTAAACCTTGGGAGTGAGGGGAACCTTTGTGTATCCGCGCAGAGTTTGCTGAGCACACACATGCTGCTTTCTATACAGTGAATCCAGGCAGAGAGATGTATGACCCCAGCTTTTTCTTTGCTATACCTCCATTTATTCAGGAATACTCGACTGAACAGCATGCTCTAGTTCCATCACATTCACACTGGTCAGGACTTTTACAACTGGGAATTGCACAGGTTACTGTTTGCCAGTGTTAAACCATCTAACTCCTTAAGAGAATACAAAAAAATCACTATTTTGCAATTGAGCAATCAGAATGAGAAATATTCTAATTATCCGGGGTAAATTGGTTTTCATGACAGTTGTTCCATTTGAGAATGAAATAAACTATAAGATAATTTAAATATGATATACAAAAGCTCAGAACCAGAGCAAGCGGACTTTGGTTTCCGTAAGCACCGCCTTCAATCTGCCAGTCTTAGTTTAGTCCAAAAGGCGAGGGTTTGGCTCATTTACTATAGACACTAATTATTCAACAAGGGCTATAAAAGGTTTCGTACTGTGTCGTTTACTTCACTCAAAAACAATTATACGCTGATTTACAGACGTTTCTTTCCAATGTAAGTCAATGGGAAAGTGTCTTTTTGGGCCCCATGACGTCATGGGCATTGCACATGTTACTGTTTCACTATCCTGCTATAATCCATTAGAAACAGAAATACTCCAACTATCCCGGGGTAAATTGGTTTTCATGATAGTTGTTGAAAATTAAATAAACAAGAAGACAAATCAAATCAAATCAAATATTATATACACAAGCGCACAGCCATAGTATGCGCAGTTTGGTTTTCATTAAGCCCCGCCTTCGATCTACCGGTCTTGGCTTGGTCAAATGAATAGAGAGGGAAATTCGGCTTAATTCAGCTTTTTTTGCGCATTTAACAACTTTTAGACGATTAATGATTTAAAGGTGGGGTAGGTAAGTTTGAGAAACCGGCTCGAGATACACTTTTTGTTATATTCCATGGAATGCTCTTAACATCCCGATAGCAATGAATATCTGAAGTGCTTTGACAAAAAATCCATAAAAAAACGTCATCTGTGGAAGCTGTAGTACTGTAAAAAGCACGACCAATCATCTGAGCCGGCCCGGCTAAAGTAACTGGATGGCCTACCTGCCTGTCAGCCTTCCATCTGTGCACAAACTTATCTCGTGCCCTCATTGGTCATGTGCGCGTTCGTGTGTGTTGGAGGAGGGGCTCTGGAAGGAAGAGGCAGATTTTTTCTGGCTGTGTATTTTCAAATTTTAGCGCACTCGAGCTGGTTTCTCCAAAATTACCTACCCCACCTTTAAATAATGGCTATAAAAGTGTTAGTTGTAGACACAGCTCATTTAGCTCAAAACACGGTATTATGCGCTGATTCACAAACTTTCTTTCCTGATGTAAGTCAATGGGAAAGAGATTAGAACGGGCATGTAGTTCCACTGTTTGGCCACTAGGAAAATTACCACGGACCATCTATCATATTTGACAAGTTGAGAGTGAGAACACACGGCGTAAAATATAAGACCTTAGAGCAGGGGTGGGGAACCTCCGGCCTCCTGGCCGTATACGGACCGCGAGACCATTTGGTACGGCCCTCGAGGTAATTTATAAACACACGCAAAAAAGAAAAAAAGAAATCTAGACCGCAAAATAATTAAACAAGCGAGTGCCTGTTTTTCCTGGCCAAGGTCAGGGTCCTTGAACACAACACGAGCCTAACCCCTAGATTCCACCGGGTCCGTCTGCGGCACGTTACGGGCGCGTTACGGCTGTGCCGCGGTGCTCACGGCGATCGCGGCCACTCTAGTCAATGGGTGCTATTCCACCACACGCGGCGCGTTACGGCTCAGAAGCGTCCCAGAAGCGGCTCGGCGCAGGGCTCCTCTAAAATTAGGATCGAATCCTATTTTTGTCGCGGCGCAGCCGTAACGTAAGGTCGGGCAGGCAGGAAGTGGAACCTTCAGAGCATATATAGCATATATATATAGATATATACACACACACACAAACTAATTGTGCAGACCCTATCCCTCCGTAGTCTTTCAAGTAGGAGGAGAAATGCCAGCGTTCTCCTCCGGTTTACAGGCACTGTGTGAATTATATATATAGAATAATTATGATGATGAATGCATTTTTTTACCACTAAAATACAGCAACACATCTTTGATTCATGTCGTTTATAACTGGAATATTACAGTTATTATTAACTTTGTCTGTACAAAGTAGCCTGTCCAGGAAATATGCCCAAATCAACAAAAACTGCGAGCGGCAGGCAAGACGCTCCGCTTCTGAAATGCTTCTGAAACGCGCCTGGTAGGGTATGACGCCGGAGGAGGCCGGACCAAAACCGCAACGCGGCGCAGACGGACCCGGTGGAATCTAGGGGTAACGTGTCATCACGTGGTATATGTCTCGTCTGACAGGGGTGCAGTTCTGCCGGAGAGCACCAGAACGCCGCTCCGGCACTTCAGATAAAATGTCAGTACCCATAAGGAGCCGTACACATGCCACAGTTTCTGCGTGGCTGTGTCTTTAGTTGGAAGCCCAGTGGAGATCTGCTCATCTGTCATACTGATCATACAGTCAATAACTTGTTGTTATTAGCATCTGGTTAGCTAGCTATGCTAACGAATATAAGAAGCTTTTTCTACAACCAGTGAGGTAAAGGCACATCTTTATATGATCATTATAGTTATACAAAAACAAGAGAATAAAGTAAACAGGTATAAAATACTATATGACAGTAAAAACAAGTTGTTAATAAACAAGAATACAGTTTGAAAGGAGAGTGATTTGTAAAATATCCATAAAGAAAAAGAAAATCTGCTTCCAGTTCTGTTTCATATGGGTGTTGAGAGATGTATCCATAGATCTCCTAATGTTGCTCTCAAAGTGCACCAGATTGATGCTTTTAACTTCAACATTTAAAAAAAAAAATCTTCCCGGGGGAGCATGCCCCCCGGACCCCCCTAGAGGAGGTTAGGTCCCCCCCCACTTAAATCATGTCCACAGGGATAGGAAAACTAAATACATTTGCCACATCTTGTGTCCATATCTTTCTGTTTTGGTGGTCATGCCACATCGTGCACGTGCATGCAACCGTGCACGTGCATGCATACGCGAGTCATAAGATATCTGGATCAAGAGGTTCTTTTTCTTTGCACAGCATGAAAGAAAGGCGAAATGAATGGGCTGTGATTTTAGTATTTTGAAGCAGAGGTCAATAATTTGTACGGCCCTCGGAGGATGTTGAAAAAATTGAAATGGCCCTTGAGAGGAAAAAGGTTCCCCACCCCTGCCTTAATAAGGTGTCCACCAACTAAAAAATCTTGAGGATCGTCTTTGCTTTGATTTCCCACAGATGCCATTTATAAAAATCAATAACATTAATCTGGAGAAAATAATTAAATAATTCGACCAATAATTGCATCAGGCGTGTTCTGGTCTGCTTCATTTGTTGTGTACCGTAATCATGAATGAGGTAATCAATAATGCATTTCACTAGACAGAGAAGATATAATTTAACAACCAGCTTTGAAGTAATGCTGCACACTTTCCAGCTCTATTGGAGAGATCTGGAAACATGGATAACATTATCAAACATTGAATCAAAATTGCAGGTTAGTTTTTGTTATTTCCAGCTGGACTTAAAGAAATTTGAAAGGATTTATTTGTAATTATTATATGTTATTTTTAGGAAGCTGGCTTGAACTCTTTGATTCAGTTGATGTTGTGGTTTGGTTTGGTTTATATTTAATATTTGTTTGCCTTGTATCTACATTGTCCCTTTTCCTGTATCGCTGCGAGGATAATATATATTTTTATAACCAGTTTTGTTTTGAGGTAATGCTGCACACTTTCAAGCTCTGTCATTACCAAGCGTTGAAATCTATTTTGCAGTTTAGTTTCCTTGTTTCCAGCTGGACTCAAAGACTACAAGATGTATTTGTAATTTTAAGTTTTGGGAAGCTGTAGGCTTGTACTCTTTGATTCAGTTGATATTGTCCTGGTCAGACTTAAAATATGTTTCCATAAAATGGAAGGTTATGGTTTGGTATATTTATTTTTATGACAATGTTTTTGCCTTTTATGTACATTGTCACTTTTCCTGTAACGCTGGACATTTCCCCGCTGCGGGACAAATAATGGATTTCTGTTTCTTTAGTTTTGACGAACATTTTGGTTGTCTTTTAAACCCCGAACAGAAAGCAGAGGGAGTGACCGAGCATCAAACATTCTCATTTCACCAAAACTCCTGAAATCAATGAGGAAGCGTCCGCTCAATGCAGCTCGGCAATTATCCTGAATGGCCGAAGTGCCCTTTAACAAATCCAGAGACTAATTTGTTTTGACTGAAGCAAATGGACGGGTGGGTCTGATTATCCCTCAGCACGCAGCTGCACACACACACACACACACACACACACACACACACACACACACACACACACACACACACACACACACACACACACACACACACACACACACACACACACACACACACACACACCTAATCACTAATACACTCATGCAAATGGGCAAACACACACACCTTGTCGAACAGCATTAGTGTGTGAATGGATTGATCAGCATGCCGGAGCACATCTCAGGTGTGTGTGTGTGTGTGTGTGTGTGTGTGTGTGTGTGTGTGTGTGTGTGTGTGTGTGTGTGTGTGTGTGTGTGTGTGTGTGTGTGTGTGTGTGTGTGTGTGTGTTGTGTGTGTGTGTGTGTGGTGTGTGTGTGTGTGTGTGTGTGTGTGTGAGATGGAAGAGGAGGATCACCTCGGGAAAAGCTGCCGTTCAATGGATCAGAATATTGATCAGAGTGAAAGAGGTTTATAACCGACACTGTTTCACTTTACATATGTTTAACGAGACAGGAGGATTTTCTCTTTAGACCGCAACAAAAGACCAATGGGGGAGGAAGTGTTTACGTAAGGTTAGGGTAACCTTTCTATAGAGCGCATTTCAGACACAAAGGAAATTAAAAGATCTTTACAACATGGCTTAAAAGTTAAATACTCGATGCCGATTGGTCAATTTCAAACATTCTACGCTCTGCTCTTTTTAGCTAACAGACTGTTGCTGAGAACGCCAAAGAGACTAATGGTGGACAGACAGGAAGTAAACACTAAAGGGAACAGCAGAAGAAGACAGACAGGAAGTAAACACTAAAGGGAACAGCAGAAGACGACAGACAGGAAGTAAACACTAAAGGGAACAGCAGAAGAAGACAGACAGGAAGTAAACACTAAAGGGAACAACAGAAGAAGACAGACAGGAAGTAAACACTAAATGGAAGAGCATAATAATACAAACAGGAAGTACACACTAAAGGGAACAACAGAAGAAGACAAACAGGAAGTAAACACTAAAGGGAACAGCCGAAGAAGACAGACAGGAAGTAAACACTAAAAGTTAAATTGACTAGACTTCTTTCTGCGTTGTGATACCACTTCACAGACTGTAGTCTCTTAATCAGATTCCTTAGCAACAGTCTGCTCTCCTCTCCTTATTAATAAACTCAGCATTAAAAAGTAGCCACAAGTAACCATGTCAGATCATTGTAGTGGAGTAAAAAGCTCAATATTACACAAGATTAAAGGTTGTAATTGGACTTACTTGACCCACCATTTGTATGTGATGTTGTCCAACATGAAAATGCCAAAGCAGCGTGATTTATCGTCGAGGGCTAAGTGCAGTGGTGAGGTTTCTCCATGTAGATCAGACCATTACAAGTCAAATCAGACAGAGCTTCCTGCTCCGGCAGATGAAGGAGACCCTGCAGGCAGCTACATTTGATTTATTATCCCAAGATGCTCGCTGGCAATCACATCCGTGGATATTGACCGACCTCTTCACAATGTCTCAGCCACAATAAATAACAGATGGGATCAGATGAAATGCTCAAGGGCCATCCAGCTTCACCGGGACACAAAGCTAAACCCAATGCCAGGTGCTCGACTCCAAAGATTTGCATGATGGCTCCGAAATTATTCCAAACAAACACACAGACAACACAACACACACACACGTATTTTGTGTTTGCAGTGTCCAGTCCAGTTTGGCAGATGAAGTGTTTTTGTAGGCCGACCCATAGTGAGCATCACAGGGCTCCCTCACAAAGAGACTATTTTCCATTTAGATTTTCCATTGGATTTCGGTATATTGCGCAATGTGGTAAACAAACGTTTATGATACTTACACACCTGCACGTTTTGTTCAGCAGGATAACTCCACATATTAACACCACTTTATAAAAGCTAACGTTAGGCTATAAGGAACTACAGCACGGTCACATGACTTCACGTCACCACCGCTAAGCTAAAGGTGGCTAATGTTGGGCTATAAAGGAACTACAGCACGGTCACATGACTTCACGTCACCACCGCTAAGCTAAAGGTGGCTAATGTTGGGCTATAAAGGAACTACAGCCGGTCACATGACTTCACGTCACCACCGCTAAGCTAAAGGAGGCTAATGTTGGGCTATAAAGGAACTACAGCACGGTCACATGACTTCACGTCACCACCGCTAAGCTAAAGGCGGCTAATGTTGGGCTATAAAGGAACTACAGCACGGTCACATGACTTCACGTCACCACCGCTAAGCTAAAGGCGGCTAATGTTGGGCTATAAAGGAACTACAGCACGGTCACATGACTTCACGTCACCACCGCTAAGCTAAAGGTGGCTAATGTTGGGCTATAAAGGAACTACAGCACGGTCACATGACTTCACGTCACCACCGCTAAGCTAAAGGCGGCTAATGTTGGGCTATAAACGAACTACAGCACGGTCACATGACTTCACGTCACCACCGCTAAGCTAAAGGCGGCTAATGTTGGGATATAAAGGAACTACAGCACGGTCACATGACTTCACGTCACCACCGCCTAAGCTAAAGGCGGCTAATGTTGGCATATAAAGGAACTACAGCACGGTCACATGACTTCACGTCACACCGCTAAGCTAAAGGCGGCTAATGTTGGGCTATAAAGGAACTACAGCACGGTCACATGACTTCACGTCACCACCGCTAAGCTAAAGGCGGCTAATGTTGGGCTATAAAGGAACTACAGCACGGTCACATGACTTCACGCACCACCGCTAAGCTAAAGGCGGCTAATGTTGGGATATAAAGGAACTACAGCACGGTCACATGACTTCACGTCACCACCGCTAAGCTAAAGGCGGCTATCTTCAGGCTTATTTTCAGGCTTCTAACCAACTCTTTGGCAGCATGCCGAGTAAAATACCAAATAAGTCATCATATCATACAGAAGCCCTCTGAAGCAAATAAACAAACAAAAAATGGACTAAAATAGTTTCTCCCTGTTTCTCATGACATCTATCTGTTTTTGGCTCGTGTGCAGAGGCAGAGTTTCTGGGGGCTAACGTGTGGGAGCGATGTGTGCATGCATGTTGGGTAAGTGTGTGTGTTTACTTCCTTTTTCATATCCGATACACACGCCAACGCTGGCAGCAATGGTTCAAGGTCCAGAGTAATTAAATGTTTCCTCTTCAGACTCTGTCGCCTACAGAGTAAACATCGTTTCTCTGACTGCAGTCAAAGCAGATACTTTGTGGAATATAAAATGAAACTATAAGAATTACTCAGAATGTTCTTTACAAATATTTCAAATGTTTCTATCCGAGTGCTTTTCTCATGAATTATCCATAAATCTTGGAGTTTTTTTCCTGTGTATTTCATAATCTTAAAGGTAGGTAGGTAAGTTTGAGAAACCGGCTCGAGATACACTTGTTATATTCCATGGAATGCTTAACATCCGATAGCAATGAATATCTGAAGTGCTTTGACAAAAGATCCATAAAAAAATGTCATCGTGGAAGCCGTAGTACTGTAAAAAGCACGACCAATCATCTGAGCCGGCCCGGCTAAAATAACTGGATGGCCTACCTGCCTGTCAGCCTTCCATCTGTGCACAAACTTATCTCATGCCCTCATTGGTCATGTGCGCGTTCGTGTGTGTTGGAGGAGGGGCTCTGGAAGGAAGTGGCAGATTCTTTCGGCTGCGTACTTTCAAATTCTAGCGCACTCGAGCCGGTTTCTCCATTCTTACCTACCCCACCTTTAACACAATGTTTTAACATAAATATATTTATAATTTTTTTAATTTAGTTTCAAATGTATCTTACTAATTGGATATAGTGTCGGTTGGATTTGGATAAAGTGTTTTTGTTTTATGGTATTGTTAATAGTTTTATTGCTGTTGATTCATTGTATTTTGTAGTTTTTCACCTATATTCAATTAAAAAAATTGTTTTTATAATATGATCAAATGCTAACTTAAGACAAGGAGGAAGTAGTGTTTATTTAATTGTATCTCTTTAAATACATGTTGTTAAATGTATTTTATGTGTTTCTGTTGCATTTTTAATGCTTCTTGTGGAGCCCTTTGAATTGAATTGTGTTGAAATGTAAATAAATCATTTTAATGCAGATCGTAATAAAAAAATCAGGTATCATTTCTTGCAAATTGTACTTACTATTTAGATATAGGTGTTTTTATAGTTATATTTGTATTTATTGCATTTTTTAGATTATTTAGCAATGATTCATAAATAATGTTATTTAATGTATACTTAGATTTAAACAGATTTCAATCAAGACAATCATTTGAACACCACCAGTGGAAACAGGACAAACATTATTTACAAAGGCACATTTTATTATCAAAAAAAATGCATATTTCACATAAAAAAAACAATATATTACAGAGCTGAAGTTGGGTTTTATCCGGTATAAAAACAGTGAAAGTAGTGACAGCGGCGCCATCTGCTGGTGGACGAGCGTAACTGTTCTTAAATAATTCAGAAACCAGTGTAACCAGTAGAGTGTGAGCTGGTGGTCTCAGGAGTCGTTGGGCAGGCCGAACAGTTTGACGGTGCCGGCCTCTCGGTTGCTGTCGTATTTTCCCTCCTTGTCGTCGCAGGCGTAGGCGAGCAGCGGCCTCTTGGGGTGCCACGCCACGGTGAAGGTGGGGGAGTCACACTGCACCTCCCACAGCTTCTCTCCTGCACACAGCATTTCAGAGGATGAGCATCACAGGAGGAAATGTAATTGTCGGCACCAGTTTGCACGTACTACTTTAAAAGGTCCCCTATCATACGTTTTCTCATCAATATATCACAGGTCTCAGATATATACAGAGCCTGTCTTGATTGGCTGAAACACCAAACAGATCATTGCAGCATACCCATAATCCCCTCTGTTTCAGCCCTGTTTCCAAAGTGCTGATTCTCTGTCTGTTACTTTAGATGAAAATAAGGAGCCCCTCCCCACGCCCCTCTGAGAGACATTTGGTTACAAAGAACTCAATAGTGCTCTAGGAGGAGATTCAGGTGATAAGGGGGGGGGGGGGGGTTACCTTGGTTGCTGATTGGCTAATGGTTACACAAGACAACACATCGTTATGACATCATCAAGTGGCCAAAATCTGATCAGCTCATTTTCAGACAGGTTTTTATAGAAATGGATCAAAAAGAGAGAGAATCTTTGTTCCTGAAACTTTCAGAGTCTCTTTCCACAGAGGGGACACATGTTGATGTAGAAGAGACATGAAGAAGAGGGGACACATGTTGATGTAGAAGAGACATGAAGAAGAGGGGACACATGTTGATGTAGAAGAGACATGAAGAAGAGGGACACATGTTGATGTAGAAGAGACATGAAGAAGAGGGGACACATGTTGATGTAGAAGAGACATGAAGAAGAGGGGACACATGTTGATGAAGAAGAGACATGAAGAAGAGGGGACACATGTTGATGAAGAAGAGACATGAAGAAGAGGGGACACATGTTGATGCAGAAGAGACATGAAGAAGAGGGGACACATGTTGATGTAGAAGAGACATGAAGAAGAGGGGACACATGTTGATGTAGAAGAGAATGAAGAAGAGGGGACGCATGTTGATGAAGAAGAGACATGAAGAAGAGGGGACACATTTTTATGTAGAAGAGACATGAAGAAGAGGGGACACATGTTGATGAAGAAGAGACATGAAGAAGAGGGGACACATGTTGATGAAGAAGAGACATGAAGAAGAGGGGACACATGTTGATGAAGAAGAGACATGAGAAGTGGATGTTGCATAAGAGGTGACCTTTGAAGTCTCAGACCAATCAGATAAAGAGTGTGTTTCTGACCTGTTTCCACCTCACAGATGTCGATGAAGTGATCCTCGGAGGCTGACGCTAACATCTTCCCATCGTGGCTGAAACTCAGAGTCCTCACCGGCCAGTCCAGCCTGCAACCAAAACACATCCGTCAGTCGATAATAAGGATATATTCAGAAAGATACGTGCAAATTAAATAAAGTAGTACTGATTTCCATCTGCAAAGGACTGCAGATGGAAATCAGCTATTAGCTCAAATCTGGCAGAATTCATCTCTCTCTTTCCTGACATTAATGTATTTGTATGCAGGGTCCTTGAAATGAAGACATAATAAAAAGCAAACTGAAAAACTACTCAATATTTTTTTTTATTGTTATTTCTAATTCTATACTTTTTCAATTTATCCATTTACTTTATTTCTATTATTTATTTATTTTTTTGTTGAAAAGATATCAGACTTTTCCATGTGGCCCTAATCCTCTTCCGTACTTACTTTTACTAAGTGGGTTGTTTTCAGATTATTTTAACAATGTATTCTCTTGCTTATTTGACCTTCCTGGAGTTATTAACCATAGTATACACCTTTTATAAATAATTGTCCAAAGAAAGGTAAACAGAAACCATAAAAGCTGGTTTTTAAATGTTTTGAGTGAGTGAGTGAGTGAGTGAGTGAGTGAGTGAGTGAGTGAGTGAGTGAGTGAGTGAGTGAGTGAGTGAGTGAGTGAGTGAGTGAGTGAGAGAGAGAGAGAGAGAGAGAGAGAGTGAGTGAGTGAGTGAGTGAGTGAGTGTGAGAGAGAGAGAGAGAGGAGAGAGAGAGTGTGAGTGAGTGAGTGAGTGAGTGAGTGAGTGAGTGAGTGAGTGAGTGAGTGAGTGAGTGAGTGAGTGAGTGAGTGAGTGAGTGAGTGAGTGAGTGAGTGAGTGAGTGAGTGAGTGAGTGAGTGAGTGAGTGAGTGAGTGAGTGAGTGAGTGAGTGAGTGAGAGAGAGAGAGAGAGAGAGAGAGTGAGTGAGTGAGTGAGTGAGTGAGTGAGTGTGAGTGAGAGAGAGAGAGAGAGAGAGAGAGAGTGTGAGTGAGTGAGTGAGTGAGTGAGTGAGTGAGTGAGTGAGTGAGTGAGTGAGTGAGTGAGTGAGTGAGTGAGTGAGTGAGTGAGTGAGTGAGTGAGTGAGTGAGTGAGTGAGTGAGTGAGTGAGTGAGTGAGTGAGTGAGTGAGTGAGTGAGTGAGTGAGTGAGTGAGTGAGTGAGAGAGTGTAGTTAGTTAGTTAGTTAGTTAGTTAGTTAGTTAGTTAGTTAGTTAGTTAGTTAGTTAGTTAGTTAGTTAGTTAGTTAGTTAGTTAGTTAGTTAGTTAGTTAGTTAGTTAGTTAGTTTAATCCACACATGGCAGTTATTTTAAAACAAAACATTTACACTGATTTTAACGCTTTCTTTATACATTTCTTAAACATAAAAAATGTCTTGCAGCCCTTTTAACCATTCGGCAAAGAATTCCACTTCTTCACGCCAGAGACAAACATCTGCTTTAAAGTAGTACGAGCAAACTTCAAATGTAATTATAATATTATGTATCATAAACCCTGTTGTAGAAATGAATCATTAAGTCTCATTTAAGTAAAAGTATTACTGTAAACTTCATTCTCAGGTTTTATGTTCCCACGTTTTGAAGTCTAACACTTCCTGAGACGAGACAAAAGGCCATTGGTAACAAACGGCTTTAAACTTCCATTACTTGTTCATTTCTTTCCAAACAGGTTGTTTTTCTTTGTGTGGAATTTCCTCCTCAATCCCGATTAAAGCACTGACCTTGAGAAGCAGCGCACGCACACGAGCTCCTCCACGTTCCACAGGCTGACGAGCGCGTCGGCACTTCCTGTGGCGAAGTATTTCCCCGTGGGTCGAACTTGATGCAGATGCAGTTTGACGGGTGAGCGTTGATGGACTGGATGGGCTTCAGCTCCGGATAACTGCACACAAATTAAGCTCTGAAGCATTTCAATAGTCACTTTATTCAGAACAGAAAACCACACACTGCGCACACAAGGTGCAATTATCTAAAGAATCTGGACAGATAGATAGAAGAGAATATAATTGGAGGATGAAACCCTCTTTAATGGTCACATGTCCATACACAGTGACATTTGTTCTCTGCTTCTTACCCATCCTAGTACCAGGAGTTTGGAGTTTGTTTCAACTCAAACAAAGGTACCTTATGGCGCGTTTCCACTACACGGCCTCGCTCGGCCCCGCTCGGTATGGCTATGCCTCGTTAGGACTGGCTCACTTTATGGCGCATTTCCATTACAGTTTAGGAACTGGGTAGTAACTATAGTAACGCAGTGTAGGCGGAGCCGTGACGTCATCTCAATGAGAACCCCAGAAAACAACACAGCCGTTAGCTGTTAGCACTCAGAGCTCACAGCTCCTCATATCTGTTCAGAAACTAGACAAAAGTTAAACAAGTACAAACCACAGACTGTCTGTGTCATGGAGAATACAGTCGCTGCTTTATTTATGTCTGTATAGGCCGTTGTTGTGAGTGTGGACGGTCGGAGCATATACTGCGTTAGCTTAGCCAATCTCCATTTAGAAAACACGCATTTTAAAAGGTGTTTCTCCTGCCGTCTGTCTGCAGACTTGACAAAGCATTAATTCATGGTTTTTACTAACCGGTATCAGTATGTTGTTACTTCATCATTTAGAAACGTGTATTACAATTAAATCACGGTCAAATATGTCCATCTTGTTGTAGTTGTAGCCCCCTTGCCAGCGATGCTCTCTCTAGTTTAGCATACTCAGCCCGACTCAGCCTCATTGTCTCTGGCCCTAGACCCACCATTTTATGAGGCCAGAAAAACTGTGAATTAGGACCCGCCGGCCGGTACTAGGCCAAGTGGAAACGCAACCAAAGACGGGCCGCTGACGTCACAGCCCTCTTAAACCGTGCTGCTGTAGTGGAAACGCGCCATAAATGTGCCTTTTAAAAGGTTACAGGTTAATAAGATAAATTGTGGACTTCCCATCAGCCCTGAAAGAAAAGGGTCCATTTATCGGGGTTTCCCACTGCGATGTTTTGAAGAGATGGGGCAAAATATAAATATATAAAAAATGATGCAGCCGTTGCCGAGGAAGAACATGTCGTTGCTCCTGGAGATTTACACAATGACAACATTTCTTACATACAACGACACTTCATTAGTCCTATTCAGCCCTTGGTAACAACATCGTTTTTCAGACACGTCAACTCTTCAGAAATCACCAGTGGGGTCACTGCTGATGGATTTAATGTCCTAGAACAAAACGTGATCCGTCTCTTCAATGTGTCTCAACCACAGACCTTAGTTCCAGATATTTTCCAAACACTAGTTCAAAAGACCGTTGACTCTGAGACGAGGGAAGGTTTAAGGACTGTTCCTGCACCACTCTACACAGAGGTTGTTTGTGGAGAATCCTAAATGCACTTCTCCTACCTGAGGACGTTGATGCAGCCGTTGCCGTTGGTGAGGAAGAACATGTCGTTGTCGTTGCTCCAGGAGATTTCGTTCACCTCGAACTTGAACTGCTCCTCGGCTCTGGAGCGGTGCGTTTTGGCGTCGATGAACGTCACCACGTCGTCTTTGTTCCCACAGCGATCGTCTGACCGTCTGGGCTCCAGCAGATGTTGATGTTCTCTCCTGAAGAGCAGACAAAAACAATATATGAGAATTTAAAGGTCCCTATCATACTGTTTCTCATCAATATGTTACAGGTCTCAGATATATACAGAGCCTGTCTCTGATTGGCTGAAACACCAAACAGATCATTGCAGCATTACCCATAATCCCCTCTGTTTCAGCCCTGTTTCCAAAGTGCTGATTCTCTGTCTGTTACTTTAGATGAAAATAAGGAGCCCCTCCCCACGCCCCTCTGAGAGAGATTTGGTTACAAAGAACTCAATGGTGCTCTAGGAGGAGATTCAGGTGATAAGGTGGGGGGGGGGGGGGTTACCTTGGTTGCTGATTGGCTAATGGTTACTCAAGACAAAACATCGTTATGACATCACAAAGTGGCCAAAATCTGATCAGCTCATTTTTTCCCCTGAACTTTCAGAATCTCTTGTTGATGTAGAAAAGACATGAACAAGTGGATTTTGCATGATAAGTCCCCTTTAAAAGGATCTCTGGTCCCACCTTTAGTGTTGACGGTGGCGATGCATTTGGTGGTGCGGACGTCCCAGATGCGGATGGTCTTGTCTCCGGAGGCGGTGACGAACAGGTCGGGGTTGGTTGGATGCCAGCAGAGCTGATCCACGCTGTCCCCGTGGCCTCGGTAGTTATTCTCCTTCACCTGAGGACAGAGACACACATTCAACACAAATTCATACATTTCTGTACGCCAGGGGTGTCCACACTTTTTTCACCGAGGGCCACATAAAGAAGGGCTGGGCCCCTCACTAGAGGTATATCGCCTCACAAGTTCAGTTATAAGTTAACAAAATCAATCAAATGTAGGTAAATGATGCTTGTGAGTGTTAGCAGCTCATCCCTTAAAACAGAAGCCTGAGTGATTATAATAAGGAGAAATAGGTATTTTCAAGCTTGTTATGTAAATAACTCATTGGGCTTTTTTCTTATCAATATGTTAGAATATATTTTCTTGAATTGACTGAAAGTGGTCTTATTAACACGTGAATACTACTGTGTAATATATGTTTACGATATATTTAAGAAGTACAATATAAGACAAGCACAAGTTTCATTTGTGGGCCGTATTCCATTAAACTTTTTAATTTGCTGAGGGCCGATTCAAAATGTAGTTTGGACACCCCAGATACAGCACTTTTCAAAACAAGGCCATTTAAAGTGCGTTACGAAAATGTAAGATATTAAGAAACATATTATGAAATGGCATTTAAAAACACTCATTTAAAATCAAAGATAATAAAACATGAATAACAAAAGGTACATGAATTAAAGGTGTGAGACACATCTGAAATGTTTAGCTCTGACTCAATCATTGCTCACTTTTAGCAGAAATAGTTTTCTTTGGCCTCACTTTCTTTTTTAACTTGTCCGTTAGTTATTGCAAGTGTTAAACGAACCCCCCTTTGGAAAATTATAATCTGCAACCCAATATCCCGAAAATGCATCCGATCCTGGCCATATTTGGGTAGCATATAAATGTATTTGCTCCAATACACAGGGAAGAATCAACAAGGCTGTGACATAGGCATGTTTGGATTTACTACCCTAAATTAGAAGTTTAAACTTGATTGTGATTCTCACCTGCACTTTGGAAAGAACATCCATAACATTCATCTGTTTGCAACTCATATCAATATTCCAATTACTGTATATAGACTATTCTGCACTGTTTCTATTATATTATATTTATTGTATTTACATGCACTATTTTATCTGTTTTATTGTGTTGCTCTGTTGGAGGAGCCTGTGACCTAAGATGTTCATTGTCATAACTACACTGTAGCCATGCACACATGACAATAAAAGCCTTGAAAGTTGAAACATTCACAGACAGATGCTAACGTTAGCATGTTAGCACGTTAGCATGTTAGCTCCTCGACTCACCAGCCGGTCCTTCTCCAGGATGAAAACGCTGGCAGTTTTATCGAAGGATCCGGAAGCGAGTCTCCTCCCGTCGCAGCTCCAGGCCACAGAGTGGACTTTAGCGGTGTGAGCCGGGAACTCTCGGCTCTTGTTGTTGTTCCTGAAGCTCTCCTGCATCTCCTGGTAGTACTTGGACGCCATGTTGAAACTGAATGGTTCTCCTTCTTCTTCTCTCAGTTATTGGCAGATTGCAAAACAACTTTAAGGCGCATACCGCCACCTACTGTACTAAAGTGTGTATCACCATGTCATCCTATCACCACCATCCTACGGCCCAATTCCCTTTTAGTTTTAAACCTGATGTTTATAAGCTCCTTAGTTTTTGCAACAGTCTGTAAATATACACAACTTTTTAATAAAATGCACACATTTACCTTTTTCTAGAGTAAATACAGGTACGATGATGATCCTAAGTTAAAACAAAAGATGAGGTTACCATGAGGTTGTTAACATGGCATTTTATCAGTGGATGTTTGCAGGAAGGAACTGTTTGTAAACAGCGTGGCTGCAGTCGAATAGTCCAAAAATCAGCTTCTATCGTATATTCCTTGACCTCTGTGTGAAACGTCACAGGGTTAAGGAATTTTCTGAATTTTTCAGAAAAAGTCAATATTTTGACAAAAATAGATATTTCGGAATTTATCTGAAAAAGTTGGAATTTTGAGGATTTTACTGAAAAAATCAAAATGTTGAGAAATAAAAATCAACTTCAGTTTTATTCTTAAAAAGTAATGATTTTGAGAAATAATTTCCAACTGACACCTCAAGGGGGACCAGCTGATGATGATGTCTTTAAAGGGACAGTTCAACCAAACATTTGTATTTTTCCTCAGAGACTGAAGCAAGGTCAGACCCAGACTTTCCATTTCTATTTCATTTCTCCTCATATTTTTCATCGCCTACCTTCATCTCATCCGTCCTCTCCCTGCCTCTCTTATTCTAATCTCCCCTCTTCCTCCTCCTCTTCCTCGCTGTAACTCTTCAGCACTGATCTGTGCAGCGTCACTTCAAAATGCTGCAGAGCCTGTGAAGACTTACTGGAATAGAGAGTGGTCTTGCTCAGTACTGGAGACAACATATGGAGCAATACTCTACTTTTCCACGTGTCAAAACCAACAAACCTTTATAAAGAAAAAGTGTTCTCGGCTACATGAACGCTGAGATATCTGTAGACTTTGGTTCAAACTGTGGATGTGAAACCAGTCAGGAGATTCTCCACATTTGTGATTGTCAGAATAAAAGTTTAGGAAGCTTTTTTAGTGAACTTTCCGAGGATAAAATGAGACTTTAATGTCTTTAGCTTGGATCGATTAGATTAGCAAACATGCAGCCTGTCTCCTTTGAACAATTAACACAATGAATCTTCTTTATTTAAAAAAAAAATGCTAAAGCCTCTCTCATTCATATGTACTGGACGGAGATCAAACTTTATCCCAGGTGTTCAGCACTGAACTGGATCCAAATCCTCTGGCTGCCCTATAGAGTGGTGCAGGAATGAGTCCTAAAACCAGGAAGTGAGTCAGCATTTCACCACTTCCTGTTCCCTCGTCTCAGAGCCAATGGGATCTCTCCATAGGATTTAGGAAAATAGCCTGAAATAAGGTCTGTGGTTGAGACACATTGAAGAGACGGATCACGTTTTGTTCTAGGACATTAAATCCATCAGCAGTGACCCCACTGGTGATTTCTGAAGAGTTGACGTGTCTGAAAAACGATGGTTGTTACCAAGTGGCTGAATAGGACTACAGAAGTCGTGGAGGACGTTGTACGTCATTACGCCGAACACGTAAACACTCCTCTAAGTTAGCTTGCCCTGTTCTGCTTGAAAGCAAGTACCTGCCTCCTGCAAACTGTTCAAACAAACGCTTCAACTCGTACCATTTAGAATCTGTATCTTTGAATATGGATCTGAAGTCGGCGTGACGTTGAAGTCGTGCTGCTGGACTCGGCTGCAGGTCCTTTATAGCATAACGTTAGCATTTTGCTTCTGGCGATTAGATTTATGATTAGAAAATTATAAAAGTAGGGTAGACATGTGGAGATTATCCGGCTGAACAAAACGTGCATTTATCAAACAGGTTCCTTTTCCACAGATCTTATTTTTTACAATATTCCAAAATCCTATGGAGAAATCCCGTTGCTTTTTGTCAAGGGAACCAGCAGTTTCCTTCAGGGTCGAACTACAAAAATACGTCATCACTGCACCGCTCTATTTGGGGTCAGAGGAAAGGAGATGCATTTAACTGCAGAACGTCCATCTCTGTCCTTTGCTCTCCTGCTAGCTGGGTGACGGATGTAATGTCCTGCATGACACTGGAAAGATCAGATATTCATTTCTATACTCAAACAGGACATTTCAGGAGGCCTGGGGACCTTTTTTAATTTATTCCGCACTCTGTAAAATGATCTGTTATTGATATAGCTTATCTGCAGCATATGTATGTGTGTATGTATGCAGTGTATGTAGCATGTATGTTTATGCATATGTATTACATGCATATATATTAGTTTAACAATATTTCTAGTAAATATTGTGTGTATGAGGCTCACTAGCAGTGAACTTTAGTCGTTATTGTTTGTGTTTTCTGTTGTTTTTAATTTTTCTCTTTGTACATATAACCAGTACAAACAATGGTGTCATTTGCATACATTTTGCTTTCCATTTCTAAAAGGACAAACCCTTCTAGAAACGCATTAAAAACATTTGTGATCTGGAAGTTACATCAAAGTCAAAGTCAACTTTATTGTCAATCTTTCAGTTTGTGTGGACAGACAGATAGATCGTTTCCCACAATCCCAAATACAAAAACATGAAATCAAATATCCTTTAAAGGTAGGGTAGGTAAGTTTGAGAAACCAGCTCGAGTGCGCTAGAATTTGAAAATACACAACGGGAGAAAATCTGCCCTTCCTTACAGAGCCCCTCCTCCAACACACAACGAACGCGCACATGACCAATGAGGGCACAAGATAAGTTTGTGCACAGATGGAAGGCTGACAGGCAGGTAGGCCATCCAGTTATTTTAGCCGGGCCGGCTCAGATGATTGGTCGTGCTTTTTACAGTACTACTGCTTCCACAGATGATATTTATTAATGGATTTTTTGTCAAAGCACTTCAGATATTCATTGCTATCGGGATGTTAAGAGCATTCCATGGAATATAACAACAAGTGTATCTCGAGCCGGTTTCTCAAACTTACCTACCCCACCTTTAAGATTATGAAATACACAGGAAAAAAACTCCAAGATTTATGGATAATTCATGAGGAAAGCACTCGGATAGAAACATTTGAAATATTTGTAAAAGAACATTCTGAGTAATTCTTATAGTTTCATTTTTATATTCCACAAAGTATCTGCTTTGACTGTAGTCAGAGAAACGATGTTTACGTCGTCTTCTCTGTTTCTTGTGAGGTCTCCCTTTCTGCTGGTCGCTTGTTAGCAGACCCTTCACGCGATAGCAGAGTGTTATACAAATATCACTCGTCACCGGCTTGAGCTTCAATATCAGGATCCATGTATTTATTATCCTCTCAAGAATGGAAGTAGTCATCACACACAGAGCTGCGTGGGACAAATAGTTCCCAGAGTAGAGTCCTTGATATGCTTATATACAAGAGAGGGAGTTACAGTCAACAAGATGGAGGAACACTGGTTCAAAGCAGTATTCTGACATTAGTTCAGATTAGCTAAGGCCTGTGTAAGCAATAACATGACAGTCATATGTCTATCTCTCTAGGGGCTGTGTCATCATGCCAATCTGAGGAACATAGCTATCATAACTTCTACACAGTGTCTCATGAGCGTCATCCATGTAGACAGACATCCGGCTACGTACACAGCTACGTAGGGCCTCTGTTATCATGTGCTACTCTGATACAGAAGGAACATTCAGTATTTTCCCAACACAGAGCGAACAGGTACAGGAGGCATAGAGCGAGGGATCATTGTCCACTAGTTCATCGATCGCAGAAGGTGCCTCTTAAGCACGGCGGTCCCCCCATTGGACCCCTCCCACCATTTTGTTTTCGAGATAATGTCTCAGGGCTTCTTAACATTTATGAAACTATTAATGTGTAGCACCAGATTAACGGGAAGAATCTCAGCTAACTGAAGATATGAACCATTTTTACCAAAACAAACACAAGTCTCATAAGAAGCGTCTAAATGACCCCTGAGCGAACAAATTCTAACGCACTGCGGCACACAATTCAAGATAAAGATACCCTTATTACTTATCGTAGCTGCACATACAATATGTAAGGGATAATGTACAGCGACGCGGGGGGGAAAGAACACCGACAGGCTGATCAGGAGCCCGACGCGAAGCGGAGGGATCTAGATCTGCATGAAGGTGTTCTTTTCCCCATAATGACCAAGTCGCTGCACATTATCCCGCTTATTACATGGCCACATTCTCAACAAAGTAATGATATGACTCCCAATATTAATTGAAATGCTTTTATGGATTTAGAAAATGATTTTATTGATTTAAAAAATAGTTGTATTGATTTAAATTGACATGCATCCGCTAAGGAAAATAGTCCGTTGTTACCGTTTGAAAAGAAAACGGAGCAACGCAACGGCAGGAAGGCGGAGCTTTTTGATTACAGATTTGAAAACATCGTGGCTTGCTTTAAAAGTAGCACAATTCATGATGTCAAACCTTGGAAAGTATCTAGATATCCCTGCCCTAATGCCAAAGGAACTGGCAACTGAATATGTTTCGCCGTTTGATGTCTATGTCTGGACCGCTGCGTAAAAAGGAGGGTTTCTGCCCGTTACTTCTCCGCTGTTTTCTTGTCGCTCTTGTCTTGTCAGTTAGAAAAGCAAACTGCATGCAGTTTGCTTTTCAGCCAAACTGTATACAGTTCAATCGACCGGACTTCTTTCTGCAGATATGAGCGTCCTTAACAACGGTCATAAATCCTTGACAGCGGTCTGTCTGTTCTGGATTAACAACGTGTCACGTGTTCTGAATTGACCAATCAGAATCGAGTATTCAACTAAACCATGTAATAAAGCCTATTAAAGCTGAGACTCCACTGATTATTTACGTATAGTATCATCACTGAGCGATCCGAACTTGCGACAGGGAAAGCAAACACAGACATCACAACACGTACCTTTACGGAGCTTTTACGGCAGATCGTCTCACCGTAGCTGTCAATTAGGTCAAAAGACGTGTTCAATGGCATTAAAACGAAAAAAAAAAAAATCTACAACTGTTGATCCATAGGTTGATAATGTACCTGTGCCTTTGAAAAATTATTTATAATCCATAATTCTATTTTTTATGTAAAAATCGGAGCGGAAAAGTTAGCTGCTAATGGAGTATGCAGCTTCCGGTTTTGGTAACGCGTCACTCTCACTCCTTATTTGTTAACGTTTTGGTGTGTATATAACTTTCCTCGATTCCATTGGCTCTAGCGGTTATAAAGAGATTTCATTCATCAAAATTGAGCAAGGGGGGCCAGAGATAGGTCAAATCCACCCAAATTACCCCAGAAGTGGGTTTTTTGGCTAAATCTCTCTAAAAAGGTCAAATATCACTTGTTTTGCATCAATCTTAATACAGGGTACTTATTATATGTTGTACTTTGGATTCCTAAAGCTTTTAGTCTACTAACCCATCATTCAAGGGTAGTTTACACTATCTGTAAAAAAGAATTTTTGGACGGACACTATAATTTACAGTTTTTTACTATGTAAAATCTGAATTTTCTTTAAAATAAAAAACATCTATATTGATTCTGACTTTTCTACATCCAACTCACAGGTTTATCATTACTTTGAGAATAAAGATGATTAATTTAACCCTTTTAGAAGGGAAGATATGGTCATTTGTTCTGGGAATGTCATTTTCGAGCCTGAGACCTGAAAAACAGGCTCAGGGCTTAAGAGGTTAAGGACAGAAAAAAATTAAATGGGTTGCGAAATATACTTTGGCGGCCGTTAATATACCTGTATACAAGTAGAGTCTATGTGTGGGAAACCCTGCAGTCTGAAAGCATCCATTTTTTTACTTTAAACATGATCTTTAATAATTGTGTAGTTTAGTTTAACTTTACGAGGTCGACCGGTTGGACTCTGGTTCTGGACCAGCTTGCAGGCCTGGGTCCAGGAGTTCTTGGAGAGAAGGACCGCTTCCTGCCGCAGGACTCAGAGTTCCTGAACATGGAGAAACAGCTTCAGTTATTATGCTCCAAATATCTGGATCAAAGTCACAGAAAGAATGTGTCTGCAGCTCAGAGAGTCCTGCTGGGAACACAGAGATGTTGAGGACCCAAAGTTTGATGATAGAAATGTACAGTACGGGTCCCCAGCACATAGAAGCTGCCGGATGCTAACCTGCATATGTTGGGAGAGCCTTACAGATCAGGAGAGTAACTAAGTACATTTACTCAAGTACTGTTTTTTTTGATGTACTTTACTTTACTTGAGTATTGCCATTTTATGCTACTGTGTACTTCTACTCCACTCCAGTTCAGAGGTAAATTATGTACTTTTCCTCCACTACATGTATTTAATCCTTTAGTTACTTCTCAGATGTGGATGAATGATGTGAAATATAACCAAGTGTTAAATCAGACTTTAGTTCCACCTGGAGTAAATCCACAAGCTACCCTGCAGTATACAAAGTCATTCAAACTAGCTGCACCTTTACCAGCTTTGAGAACACTTTCATGATCAATCATTATAAAACATATCATATATATTATTCTGAAATGGACCAATCTGCACAACGACTACTTTTACTGTCGCTACTTTACTATATTTTAATGACAATACAAGTCCTACATTTTGAATGAAGGACTTTTTCTACAGAAAAACCATAACCTATAACTACATTTATTCCGTGGTGAAACCTCAATAAATAAACTTCACACGGTACGACCTCTCACCTTTCTGTGTGTCTTCACTTCCTGTCACCTGAGAGGAGAAGGAGAGAGAGAGAGAATAATGATGATAATAAAACATGAAGAGAAACATCCAGAATGATGAAGAGAGAAAAACAAGAGTGTTGTTTTCCTCTGAGGTCATGCTCCATGAAAGAGTTTCATATCTAGATGAATGGAGGATATTCAGTACTCACAGGTCTTCTGGATCTTGGCTGTGAACATCCTGCCTTAGAACCTGTAGGGATGAACACAACCCAACAGTTTTAGATCCAGTTTAAAATAAGTGTTTGTTCTTTGAGTTAGTCAGCTTCAGAGTCCTGACTGATCTCATGCTTTACATCCCATCATATCTTCTCTGCAAACACTACGACTGACTGCTCTCAGCTGCATTACAGGAAGTAACCAGTCATTAGTCTAGAAACTAAAAACATCCCATAAAAAACAGACTACCTTTTCCACTCTTCAGTGAAATCCCATTTGTCTGTTAGAGTTGATTACTAAATGTTGCTTTGCATTTTCAGCTGGACTTCTATAGTTTGGAAGAATGAAAGAGCCTGCAGTCAGTGGGTAACATCACTGATCTGTTGTGATTTCCCAGTGAGAGAAACACCTCCCTGTGTTTCATACAATACTGCTGAACCAGCAGAGACCCTCACTGACCAGAGACCCTCCAGTCTGCAGTCTGGACTCTCCACAAGATCTCTCAGCAGCTTCTCTCCTGAATCCTTCAGATCGTTGTCTCTCAGGTCCAGATCTCTCAGATGGATGTTGGACTTCAGAGCTGAGGCCAGAGCAGAACAGCTGATCTCTGACAACCTGCAGCCCATCAGTCTGAATAAAGAAAACATGATGAGGATACAAATCAGTTTTTAATCCAATCAGATGTTCAGGTCTGAAATGTGCAGCTCATCATTACTGCGTCCTAATCAATGATCTTTCCCTGAATAACAGTGACCGTCATTCTGTTATTGAGGATCATCATTATATCAGCCTTCTGTTTATTTTCTGTGAAAACACATCTGAATTATTGGGAACTAGGGCTGCACGATTCATCGAAATCGAAATGGCGATATCAGCTTGTGCGAATACATAACCGCAATAGGCTGCGATTTAATTAAATAATAAAATGTGCGTGGTGTAGAGCCGATGAATGGGAGTCGGAGGCGGTGTTTTTAATATGGAACTCCACACTTTATTTTCCATTTAACTAAACACACAAGAACGTGCTAGCTGCATACTACTGTGAAGCTGGAATGCTAACAACAGGAAACCGGAACACCAAGTGTAGCAGATCCCTCCGAAAGACGGTCGTACACTTGACTGATGATTTCTCATTTATTAAAAACTCAAAAAATCAACGTAAGAGCTACACAAAGACACAAAACAACAAATACAGTTAAGCTTCATCCATATTAGCATCACTTTAGCATACCATTAAACAAGTGAACCGCAAAGTTATAAAACAGTATAAACGAATCAGGACACATGTTTATATTAGTTAACACTAACTTAAGAAATGTAAACAATAGCAATGAAAGTAACAAAAAACAATGCAATATCCTTTTCAGGTTCATTGGTGGCCAAAAATAATGCTCCATCTGTAATGTGGCGATACTTTGGGTATCAATTTTATTTAACATATATGTTGTTCCAGTTGTAGAGGTTACACTAAATATGCCCCATTTTGTTACTTGCTCTTTTCTCTGTTACATCCTCATTTGTTTGGGCATCCAGATGTCTTATTTAATGAACATGTGCATGTGTTCTTATATTTACTGGAAAGTAGTGCAGAAAGTATGCAGGAAAAACCTTTATTTCCAAAGAAGATATATTTTGGTATTTATTTTATTTTGTCAAATTCTAAGTTATTTCCAAACAGTAGCCTCCTACTCAGATATTGTTGTTGTTGTATTTGTTTATGATTCTTTGAGAAATATAGATTTCAAAATGATCATTTGTCTGTGCTCTTTCCTTTCCCTGACCAAGTACAGATTACACTTTGTTCATTCAATCACAAATCGCAATATTGTCCACAATAATCACAATATGACTTTTTCACCAAATCGTGAAGCCCTATTGGGAACATAAACATTTCTATGTCACAAAGTAAACTTTATGTAAAACTAATATTAGTTCAGAGGACCTTCTTTATTCAGACCATCTACTAAAGAAAACATACATTTACTTTAACAACTAACAGTGGAAGAATAATAGTTTCTTTAGGAAACAATCAACTGTTATGACTGCAGACTACATTTAGAGAAATACAAATGTGAACAAAACAACATTTACAAACGTATGGAGGTTATATATATATATGTACAAGAATAATTTGAATAACTAATGAAAAATGTGAGATCTCCAGCAGTAACAGAGAGTCAGTGAACTGACCTGAGAATCTCCATTCTGCAGTCTGGACTCTCCAGAAGATCTCTCAGCAGCTCCACTCCTGAATCCTGCAGAGCGTTGTCACTCAGGTCCAGATCTCTCAGATGGATGTTGGACTTCAGAGCTGAGGCCAGAGCAGAACAGTCGATCTCTAACAAACTGCAGCTCTTCAGACTGAATAAAAAAAACACGATGTAAGTTTAGAAAACAATGTTCCTGTTTGAAATAACTCCAGGTTTAATAATCTGTTCAGAGTTAAACAGGGTTTTAATGTCAGAGATGATGTAGAAACAATCCACTGATAATCTGGATCTTTCACTTTGATCAGATGTTTAACAACTCCTTCATCTCCCTCACAGCTCATCAGTACTGACAGCATCTCCACTGACTCATGGAGCACAGAGTGAGTCTGTGGAAGCTCAAACTCTCTCCCTCACACATTCACCTTCTCTTTGTTAAACTGATCAATATGCAGTCATTAGCAAACATGGAAGAAATAACAATTAAAATGTATTTGTTCAAATTCAGAAAATCATAAACACAAACAGATATGTATGAACTGCAGTCAGTGAACTGACCTGAGAGTCTCCAGTCTGCAGTTTGGACTCTTTAGTCCAGAACTCAGCAGCTCCACATCTGAATCGTTCAGAGGGTTGTAACTCAGGTCCAGATCTCTCAGATGAGAGGGGTCGGACTTCAGAGCTGAGGCCACGACTTCACAGAGAGTCTCTGAGAGTCCACAGCTATGGTTTCTATAATAACACATATATTACAACATGTGAAAAAACAAGAGGAAACATTATATTAACTTGAAGCATTTGATGAAAACATATTTGACATATGTTCTGATTGAGATTTACTGTTATTCCATTTAATATAATATATAATAATATTTTATAATAGAGTTTCATGTGTGCATTACCAAAATAAATAGAAATTAAATAAATCACTTGAAAATATTAGAGATGTACAATATTTAAATGTTAATTAATATTTAGTGAATGATGGATTCTTTGGCTTCTCTGAGTATCTGAACAGTTATTGCGCACACAATTAACAAACCAATAAAGTTTCAATATTTTAAACTATAATATATATATACTTTAAAAATACTAGGGCTGTCCCGAATACCATGTGTCAGCGAATATTCAGTTGGCAGGAAGTTGTTGTTGCTTTGGAAACAACGTGACAGAGATTAACGGAGAAAAATAATATCTACAAATAAAGATGGAGAAAGTAAACGATAAAGTTTATGGTTAAGTGTTACCACCCCCCGAAGAGGCAAAAGCTCTTACGTTGATATTGGAGATTTCAATCAATTCAATTTGGCAGCCGCAGTGCAGCGTGGCTGCCAAAAAAATGACGAATATCCGAATAACGAAATTGAAACCCGAATTGTACTCCAACGAACGAATATTTGGATATTCGGGTACAGCCCTACTGAATACCATCAGATGTTCCAGTATATCAGCATTAAGACATAACTCTGTTATTGGTGGGAAATGATATAGATCTGATTTTAAACTCTAACACATTGTGATAAAAACGTGTTTAATGATAAAGAAACTACTAGAAAGTAATAATAAATTTCTCTGATAACTGTAAGTCCTGCTGTGTGGTGTGATCACATGCTGAGAAACCTCTAAAGTCCTTCATGTGTTTGACATGTCGCCTCCATCACTCAATATGAAGAGAGGAACGCTTCAGTTTAACTATTATTATAAATAAATAGAAGAACAGTGTTGGTTTATTTTGCTCTCAGTATTTAAACAGCAGAAATGTTATAGTGTTTATTTGAATAATTAAACTCTGATCCACATTAGTTTATAAAGTTAATCACATCTGGACTTACACAGCCTTCCTGCAGTTCCTCACAGCTGGAATCAGTCTCCGTCGTCCCTCCTGATGTGTTGTACTGATCAGGTCCAACTCATCCAGAACCTCCTCTGACATCTGCAGCATGTAGGCCAGAGCAGAGCAGTGGATCTCAGAGAGTTCCTTCTCTGATCTGTTCTCTGACTTCAGGAACTCTGTGATCTCCTGATGTACTGAGTGGTCCTTCATCTCTGTCAGACAGTGGAAGATGTTGATGCTCCTGTCAGGAGAGATTTCATCACTGCTCATCTCCTTCAGGTTGCTGATGGCTCTCTGGATGGTTTCTGGTCTGTTGTCTGTGCGACCCAGCAGGCCTCCTAACAGTCTCTGGTTGGACTCCAGAGAGAGGCCGTGGAGAAAGCGGACAAACAGGTCCAGGTGGCCATTTTACTTTGAGGGATTTCTCCATGGCTCCCTTTAGGAAGACATCCAGGGATGGGTAATCCTGATCACTGTTACTGTTCTATCCAGTCCCTGCAGGAAGTCCTTCAGTACCTCTGTGTCTTGTTGGTGTAACAGTGCAACATGTAGACTGCAGCCAGAAACTCCTGAATGCTCAGATGAACAAAGCAGTAGACTGTTTTCTGAAGATCACTCTCTCTTTTGAAGATCTCTGTACAAACTCCTGAGTGCACCAAGGCCTCGGTGATCAAGACCACAGCGCTGCAGGTCTTCTTGGTAGAACATGATGTCTCCTTTCTCCAGATGTTCAAACGCCAGCCTCCCCAGCTTCAGAAGAACCTCCCTGTCAGCCTCCGTCAGCTGCTGTGGACTCGTCTCATGTCCCTCTTCATACTTCTGCTTCTTCCTCTTGGTCTGGACCAGCAGGAAGTGTGAGTACATGTCAGTGAGGGTCTGGGGCAGCTCTCCTCTCTGGTCTGTAGTCAACATGTGGTCCAGAACTGCAGCAGTGATCCAGCAGAAGACTGGGATCAGACACATGATGTGGAGGCTCCTGGAGCTCTTGATGTGAGAGATGATTCTGCTGGACAGGTCTTCATCACTCGATCTCCTCCTGAAGTACTCCTCCTTCTGGGCGTCAGTGAAGCCTCGTACTTCTGTTACCCTGTCCACACACTCAGGAGGGATCTGATTGGCCGCTGCAGGTCTGGAAGTTATCCAGACGAGAGCCGAGGGAAGCAGCTTCCCCCTGATGAGGTTTGTCAGCAGCACGTTGACTGAGGACTGCTGTGAGACATCAGACACAACCTCATTGTTTCTGAAGTCCAGAGAAAGTCTGCTTTCATCCAGGCCGTCAAAGATGAGCAGCACTTTGCAGACAGCCAGCTGCTCTGCTGTGACCTTCTGTAAGGTTGGATGGAAAACATGGAGCAGCCTGAGAAGACTGTACTGCTCACCTTTGATCAGGTTCAGCTCCCTGAAGGAGAGCGGGATCACCAGACTGACATCTTGGTTTCCCAAACCCTCGGCCCAGTCCAGAGTGAACTTCTGCACTGAGAAGGTTTTTCCAACTCCAGCGACTCCGTTGGTCAGGACCGCTGAGAGTGACTGTTGGTCAGGTAAGGCTTTAAAGATGTCCTGGCACTTGATTGGAGTGTCATGGAGGGGCTTCTTCTTGGAAGCTGTCTCCAGCTGCCTCACCTCATGTTGGGTATTAACCTCTTCACTGGCCTTGTGTGATGTAGAGCTCAGTGAAGATCCTGTTGAGGAGGGTTTCACTTTGATCAGTTCCTTCAGTCACACGTTCACATCTCCTCCTCAGACTGAGCCTATGTTCATCTAAAACCTCCTGCAGACCACTATCTGCTGGAAGAGAAGGAAACAGGAGAGAATCAGAAAATGCTTTTGAGAATCTAACAATAAAACTAATAAAAACTGTTTTTTTTAGCATAGACATTTGCAAACAGCTTAATGTCTATGCTCTACAACAGTAGGGATGGGTATCGTTTTAACGGTACTACTACTTTTATCGATACCACTTATCGATTCGGTCCTTTAACGGTACTCTTATCGGTTCTTTGAAAAAAATAAAAAGGTTAATTAATTAAACAAACTGCATAAATACAGCGGTACAGAGCAACACAGGTGGGGCATACAAGTATGCTGCAAAAGGCCTAACGGTTCTTCTGGAGGAAGATTGAGGAATACACAACATATGTGACATGGAAACGTTACTCGTGGATGGGGCTACAGAGCTACTAGAAAGACAGTCGAAAACAGTACATTTCTCCGTCTGAATGTGGTGCACTTTTGCAAGATATTTAGACAAATTGCTTGTGTTACCGCCCTTACATGCTGAACTCTTATTGCACTTTTGGCAACGAGGTTGTCCACATGGAGACAGGTAAAGTTTAACCACACCTCGGAGCGCTTCCTCTCCGCCATCTCCGCCTTGTGTGTGTTGCATGCATGTAGCAGCTGCGTGTGTGTAAACTGCCCCGCCCCCTCGCACACAGACAGGGGAGAGAGATCTCTCGTCTGGATTGGAAAGATCGAAAATACATAATTTTGTAGTATTTTTGCATATTAGAAACGGAGTTGTCAACACTAAAACTGCAATAATATGTTTATGTAGCAATAATACATATGAAATATTTTTTAAATGTCTCCAGTACCGATAAGAAGACCGATAACGTTGGAGCTTAACGGCACCATGGTCTTTAATAATTCAGCTCAGGGGCCCATTTAATACCGGGGCTCGGTACCCATCCCTATACAACAGTATACCTCATCAAGACCAAATTAACCAGGAAGAGGAATAAGACGCTGCATGTGTTCGGCCTCTTACCTCGTACAGAGCTGGTCTGACTGGCTGTCTGCAGTCCAGCTCTGGTTCTGGATCTTTCTCCACACTGGGGACAGGAGGGGTCTCCTGATGGAGGTCTCTGCTCCCAGTATGAGGCGATGCACTGTCTGCAGAACCAGTGTCCACAGCTGGTAGAGACTGGATCCTTCAGGACGTCCTGACACAGAGCACAGCTGGACGACTGCTCCTCCACAGGAACACAACTCTTCCTCTTCCCTCTGTGGAGATGAACACATCCTTTATAGCACTTTAGGGGAGATGATTATCACCAAAGGTACAACAAGGGGGAACATTCTAGTTTGATATTTAAAAAAAGGTCTATGCAATATACCTTTGTGATCAGGTAGATAGCTTACAATTCACATTATCATCAAACCAAAGAGCATCCTGTCTGGATTCATGACATCCCCCAGAGGAGCACAAGTTCACTGCATCTACTAAGACACACAGCTGTATTAACCTGGTGCTTTATAAACCCAACTTACATAGAATCTGCTGTGAATTCATATCAATAAACATATGGAAAGGATGCCTAAATAACAACAGAATGATACTGATGTGTAAAAAGCCTGAGTTAATGCTTTGTCAGGTCTGTCTCCAACACAACGAGCATAAACATTTAAAAATGTTTGTTTTCTGAATGAGATCGGTTTGATTAAAGCTAGGCTAACATTGTAGCTGCTCCATCAGCACTCAGAATAACTTCATGAAGTCATACGTACAGCAGTGACATATTGTTAGCACCACAGACAGTCTCTGGTTTAAACAGGTACATTAATAACCATGATTTAATATGAGCTGCTGTAGAGCTCTGTTCTCCTCTCTGATTCCCCTCAGACCGTCAGAGACCACAGGAGCACAATCTCAACACTGACAGGTTTTTGTAACAGAGCGTCACAAACTTTACACTCAAGTTGAAATGTGTCACGCTGCATGAATACGCAGGTGATATGAATTTCCCATCTTCACTTCCTCCGTGTTGCCAGGCACAGATCTGGGTCTTTGCATTGACTCTACATGTAATCTCTTAAACTCCGTTATATCTGCTAATGCTAAACTCAACCAGCTCACCAGGTTATTACTATTATTAATAAACTTATTAAAGAGACATATCATGCCCAAGCAGTTCAATAATGTTTTGGACGATATATTAGTTTTTAAATCAGTATTTATCAACATTTTTGCTATTTCAAACCATTTTATACCACAGATACAATGATAATATAATGCATATTGAATTATCCTCAAATAAATTTAGCTTGCTGTACTCTGCTGCATGTTTCCTTTACAAACTGCTCACATGATATCATTAAAGAACAGTTTAATATATTAGATTACATAAAAACTGAATCCTCTTCAGGTCAGGTTACAGTATAAACAGACTCTTACTTTCTGTCTGAGGGTCCAGGTTCATTACTGAAGGGTATAGGTAACTCTTTAGACCAGTCACTCTTCAGAGACAGACAGCTAGGGACTGGAGACTCTGCTCTCCGTCTGTGGAAACAACACCTGTTAGCGTTACAAATATGTTCATTTAAATACAAATGACCCATTAATATGGATAGAAATCGAGTGTGTAATGATCGCAGGCGGTCCTCCTCTGGCAAGCCGGGTGTAATCACTCTAATCAGAAAGCCCCGGTGCCGCTACCTGAAGGAGTTAAATAGTGGTGCGTGCAAGGGGTGACACACTGAAGCGTGCAGACGGAAGGCATTCTACCAAGTCAGGACAGGCAGCCGGTAACACACTGAAGGTGCAGACGGGATGCATTCTACCAAGTCAGGACAGGCAGCCGGTAACACACTGAAGTGTGCAGACGGGAGGCATTCTACCAAGTCAGGGCAGGCAGCCGGTAACACACTGAAGCGTGCAGACGGGAGGCATTCTACCAAGTCAGGGCAGGCAGCCGGTAACACACTGAAGCGTGCAGACGGGATGCATTCTACCAAGTCAGGACAGGCAGCCGGTAACACACTGAAGCGTGCAGACGGGATGCATTCTACCAAGTCAGGACAGGCAGCCGGTAACACACTGAAGTGTGCAGACGGGAGGCATTCTACCAAGTCAGGACAGGCAGCCGATAACACACTGAAGCGTGCAGACGGGATGCATTCTACCAAGTCAGGACAGGCAGCCGGTAACACACTGAAGTTTGCAGACGGGAGGCATTCTACCAAGTCAGGACAGGCAGCCGGTAACACACTGAAGTGTGCAGACGGGAGGCATTCTACCAAGTCAGGGCAGGCAGCCGGTAACACACTGAAGCGTGCAGACGGGAGGCATTCTACCAAGTCAGGACAGGCAGCCGGTAACACTCTGAAGCGTGCAGACGGGAGGCATTCTACCAAGTCAGGGCAGGCAGCCGGTAACACACTGAAGCGTGCAGACGGGATGCAATCTACCAAGTCAGGGCAGGCAGCGGTAACACACTGAAGCGTGCAGACGGGATGCAATCTACCAAGTCAGGGCAGGCAGCCGGTAACACACTGAAGCGTGCAGAGGGGAGGCATTCTACCAAGTCAGGACAGGCAGCCGGTCAGACACTGAAGTGTGCAGACGGGAGGCATTCTACCAAGTCAGGACAGGCAGCCAGTCAGACACTGAAGTGTGAAGACGGGAGGCATTCTACCAAGTCAGGACAGGCAGCCGGTAACACACTGAAGCGTGCAGACGGGAGGCATTCTACCAAGTCAGGACAGGCAGCCGGTAACACTCTGAAGCGTGCAGACGGGAGGCATTCTACCAAGTCAGGGCAGGCAGCCGGTAACACACTGAAGCGTGCAGACGGGATGCAATCTACCAAGTCAGGGCAGGCAGCCGGTAACACACTGAAGCGTGCAGACGGGATGCAATCTACCAAGTCAGGGCAGGCAGCCGGTAACACACTGAAGCGTGCAGAGGGAGGCATTCTACCAAGTCAGGACAGGCAGCCGGTCAGACACTGAAGTGTGCAGACGGGAGGCATTCTACCAAGTCAGGACAGGCAGCCGGTAACACACTGAAGCGTGCAGACGGGAGGCATTCTACCAAGTCAGGGCAGGCAGCGCGGTAACACACTGAAGCGTGCAGACGGATGCAATCTACCAAGTCAGGGCAGGCAGCCGGTAACACACTGAAGCGTGCAGACGGGATGCAATCTACCAAGTCAGGGCAGGCAGCCGGTAACACACTGAAGCGTGCAGACGGGAGGCATTCTACCCAAGTCAGGGCAGGCAGCCGGTAACACACTGAAGTGTGCAGACGGGAGGCATCCTACCAAGTCAGGACAGCAGCCGGTAACACACTGAAGTGTGCAGACGGGAGGCATTCTACCAAGTCAGGGCAGGCAGCCGGTAACACACTGAAGTGTGCAGACGGGAGGCATCCTACCAAGTCAGGACAGGCAGCCGGTAACACACTGAAGCGTGCAGACGGGAGGCATTCTACCAAGTCAGGACAGGCAGCTGGTCCGACACTCAGATCCTTAGTGTTGTGTGAGAGGTCCGCAGAGCCACGGTGCGCTAAGATGTTTTATGTTCTGGTAAATTGTTTGCGTGTGTGCCACGTGTCCTTTTATAACTCTGCGCGTCATTGTTTTTATATTAAGTATCTATTTGGTGTGCTAATTTTGCAGAACATTCTGAGCTAAGACTCTCTGTTATGTATGTTTAAAGGATAGGTAAAAGAAGGACCTATCTCATTTAACATCCTGCAATTAGCCTACTCTGATAGGTGTTACAAGGATATACGATTTTAGGAGGTTAAATACATTGAATTTAAGAAGAACAATGAATAAATAAATAAATAAATACAATAAAATATTTATTGTTAAAAAGTATTAATTTCGATTTACTAATTAAGCCTTTCTAATAAAATCCTGTTAATTCAGTTTACTGAATATTCTAAAATAGAGGAAATAATCTTTCTTGTTATAAAGAATTCATTTGATTTATTAAAAACATTCCTAGTAAAGTCTTGTTTAATTCGTTGAATACTTCTGTTAAAACAGTAAAGATCTTTCTTGTTTAAATAAAATTAATTTGATTTGCTAATGTTAGAAATTAAAATCAATGTTAAACAGCATAATTCAGTCTAAAACATATCGTCAGTTTAAAGCTGTTTTATTGTGGAAAAACCCGGAAGTTCTCAGGAAATCAATGCCAAGCTTTTATCTGAAAATCTTTTATCTGGTTTGCATGTGACTAAATGTTGCGTTTTCTGAATGTAAAGTGAAAGTGACTTGGAGTGTTATACACCAAAACGAACGGACTTTAACACTACATCGATAGACGTTAAGATATTATTACTGCTGAATATTAGATAAAGGAACAGTTGATCATGGAGTGTTTACACATTACGTGAGTAGCTATGACGTCAGAGGGAGCTACCGTAAACGAGAACGGTGTCGTAAAAGTGTTCTAGGACTTCTAAACTAACGATTACAGCTGTTTATAAGGTATTAAATAGAAAGTCATGACAGAGATAAGGAGGAGAGAATGCTTAAGGAAATAGGCAGAGAATACCAATGTCGAAATCATCTGTGCTCTCGCGATATCGAACCCACGAGATGAGAAGGGCGGACCCGCTAACTTCACAGCGGGGACAACGAGACGTGGATAAAAACAGCGGACAGAGGACCGCTCGCCCTCTTTCCTTCGCTGCAGCCTACCTCCAAGACAACACCGGCTTTGTCTTTCCATTCACCATGCTTGTTCTTCAACCACGTTACTTAATTAAACTACCCATTTGAACCTTTTCAGAGACTCCATTAGTCTCGTTATTTTAAGTTTCTTTCCTGGGAGCGAGAAGATCACGAATTATCAACAACTTGGCTGACCCCGACGTGTGATATATCGACACTGGGAGAGGAATAGCTAGTTTCGACGGAGATTTCGCGAACCAAAAAACACACAAAGGGCCCATATGCGAACGGTAAGGAGAAGCCAGTTATATCAAATTCTTCAATAGCTTATATAGAACCATTTAGATTTGTGTGTTTTGAGGCGAGCAGGACATCCTGAGAACAGCTGTAAATGTAATGTTAAATATCTAAATTTAAACCAAACCACGTGGCGTTGTTTTATACCAAGCAGGGTGAGTCTATTTTCCTTTCTTTGTTTCATTAACCAACTGCATGTTTTTTAAACCAACTGCATGATTATAATGTGTGTGTTTCCAAGCCGGATAATTTAATGTGCTTTTAAGCCGGTATTTATATAATCTTTTAAAAAAAAAAAAATCCCAGATATTAAAGTTAAGCTCGGATGACATAGGATACTTGTTATCAGGAGCGAAGGTACTATTCAGTTGATTAGTGATTCATCTTTGATACATTTAAGGACTATATCCAACTACTTATTATATTGTGTTTGACGACTTATAGATGGACTCTTGTCGTTTTGTATATTCTCAAGACAGATGGTATCTTCTTGACAGAGAAATAGATGGTATCTTTTCTCGTTATTAGCAAGTTAAAGATGGAATCTTCTTGTTAAAGAGAGTTGATGGCATCGTCTCGTTTTTAGTCTCAAGATCAGATGGAATCGTCTTGTTTCATTGTCCCAAATAAGTGAGATGGTCTCTTGTTTAATTGGTGATAAGAGTCTGTGGAAGTCTGAAGTATACTCTTTACTCATTACGTGTGCATTACGGAGGGAAATGCGAAATTCGTGCGTTAGATAGACGATATTCTTCTAATAGTGTTTGACTGGCTTCCTATTTGGTCGCACAATAGCGTGAGAGTTGCCCAGATGACCATAGGCTAAATAGTTTTTGATGGTCTCTAACTATTTTGTATTAACTTGTTTAAATTGTATAGCATATTGAGAGAGTCGTGCTGTTATACTGCTCTGAAGTTTAGCCTGGAATGAGGTCTCCCCAGTTGAGATCAACACCTCCAGGATTTCAACGCATCAGAAACAGCCATTCTTCTTGCAAAAAAAAAAACTCTTTGTTCTGCAGGTCAGCATTTGAAATCAGTTGCCATCTTGTTTTGACCTCATGTTGACAAACAATTACATGGCAGTCGCCATTCTGTGAAATGCTAATTCAGAGGACCAGTTGTTGTTTTTTTTTAAATCCATTCAGTTTCACTCACATGAGGCTAATCCAATATTCATGACCTCCATAGTGTGTAGAAAAAAATCATTCTTCTTGAGTCAAAGTTGGAATTAGATATTCCATTTTGCTGAATCAGGTTATCTATACCGTTGGAGTTTGGTCTTTGAAGAAAAGGATTATTGTATTTTCTAAAAAAGCTCAAATCTGATTTTTGAAATATTAGTCCTTGCAAAGGAGTTTTACCTGCTTATGCTTTACTGTGCAATGTGATGGCTGTTTTATGCTTTGTCGATTAATCCTAAAAATTGTGTGTGCTGATGGCTGTTTTATGCTTTGTCCATTAATCCTAAAAATTGTGATTGCAAGTGTATTCGCTGGTTTAAGTTTGACTGTTTAATCATAAAGTGAATTTCTTTCCCATATCAAAGATAGTTTTTAAGAAAATAAGCTTCTTGTTAAAAAGAAGTCCGTTTTTAGAAAAATTTAAAAGGGGGAATTAAAAGCTGAAAAATTACAACAGCGCACTCTGCTGGTTGTACAGAATTGTTGCACAAGAAATAGGGATAAAGGGACAAACGTATAAATACAACACCAATTGATTATAATTATGCTAAGGTTTACTTTCAAGTATTATAGATGAACACGTACTTCATCACACATAGATAGAATCACAGGTGGTTCCTGATATTAAGATAAGAAACCTTACATAAGTCTTTCAACCTAGACTGTAGAATACCTAAACACCACACAATTGAAGTAAAAACATAGTTTATGACATTAGCATAATTTCATGCACTTTGGAATACACTATACACAGTAAAGCTAGATTTTTACGAGATTTCTATTTGCATATTTCAAAGCTGTACAAGTTAAAAAAAAAAAAAAATCTAAAAAAAAAAAAAAAAAAACTAAAATTTTGCATATTTTTTATGTTACTTTATTAATCTTAAAGTGGAAGTTGAGTTCGGATGACAGGATATTTGCTATCAGGAGCGAAGGTACTATTCAGAAGATTAGTGATTCATCTTTGATACATTTAATAACTATATCCAACTACTTAAGCAATATGTCGCCAAAATACACTAAGTTAGGAGCACCCGCAGAGCCAGGGTCAACTGCAGACATCAAGGCAAAGGTACATGTCAGATCAGATGCCACAACACATGCATCAGACAGACAAAAGAACTGGAAACAGATACAGGAATTGTTTGATCAATGGCAGACGAGAGGATTGATTCCAGCAGATGATCAACCTGGCCCAACAAAAGCCCATAGAAAAGCTGTAGTTGCTTATGAGAATGAGAGATACTTACACCAGCAAGAAGCATGGATCCACACCAGACACCCCTTTTGGTATGGACCTGAAAAAAGCGCTATGAACAAAGCTGAAAAAAGAAAAACGACAGTTACAAGTCTGCTGCTCCATCTGAAATATGCCAGCCAGGGATTGACAAACAGCATACATGTGTTAGAAGTGGCAGATCTGCCAGTGAAGGAAGACACAGCAGGAATAACAGAAGAGGCTCCAGTTATCCAAACTCAAGAGCAGAATCCAAGTCTAACCGAAGTGTCTTTTTCCAACATATCAGAGAACAACCCTTTTCACCAAGCCCCTATAGGAGAAGTATTGGAGTTGGATGGACTCCCCACAGCTACACGTGTCAAAGACTTGGAGTATGAAGTCAGGATGCTATCTGGTGAAGTTAACCAGCTGAAGGAGGAACTCAAAAGAAGAGAGGAAGACGGATCTCAAGACGCTACAACAGTAGCTATAGCTGGAAGACTCAAGAACGGCACAATCCACATATTACCGGTGATAGCAGCTGGAGAAGGAGGATTTCAATACCAACCATGGACTCACAGGGACATGGAAACATTAGTGTCCAAGCTACCTCCACTCACCAAAGGAGGTCAGAAGTGGGTAATGATCTGGAGAAGTACACTGTCCAAGACGACCTGTGCTTGGGAGACATGAGGGCACTGCTAGGACGGATAGAAGGAAGACTAAAGGCAAGAGCAGTAGATTTCGAGGCCAAATGCGCCAACTCTCCAGATGACATTTCATTCAACAAAATCAGGTCGAGCTATTGGGCTGCTATTCGTCACATCTACCCGACAGCATACAGTTTACATGCCCTCACCAGCCTGAAAAAAGGAACGGAGGAAGACATGCATGCCTTCTTGAAAAGATGTGAAGGAGTGTGGGAGGACAGCACTGGAGAACGACATGACGCTTCTCCGGCTGTCGTGATGTTGTGGAAGAATGCGGTCATTAAAGCCCTTCCCCAATCTGTGCAGGCATGCCTGGAAGACAAGGTGGGATTAGACATTAAACCCATTGAAGAATGGAGACAACATCTCATTCACCAAGACATGACATACCAGGCAACACAGAGGGAAAATGACGAAGTGATGAAAGCACTAAAACTAAGACTTTTGAAGATGCAGGTAGCTGAGAAAGACATTGAGGCTTGTAGGAAGAAGACAAGGAGAAGGGAGGAGAAGCTTTCAGAGATAGCCATAGAACCAGAGAAGGCAGGGCGAACACCTCTAACAGTTCAAACTCAGGAAGAACCAGAGAATCAAATGCAGAACCAACAAAGCGGAGGAGGAAGTTTCAGAGGAAGACGTTTCCAGAATGGTGGCTGCTACACATGTGGTCAGACGTCACATTGGTCCAATGCATGTCCCACACAACTCCAGCAACAGCAAGCACCTGTGTATCTTCCTACCCAAGTACAGCCACAAGCACCACAGTATCTTCAACAGCAAACACCTGCATATCTGCCTACCCAAGTACAGCCGCAAGCACAGGTATACCCTCCCATACAACGAAGGGGCAGAGGAGGAGGACGTTTTCAATCAACAGCAAGAGGTTCCCAAAGTGAAGGATGCTTCAAATGTGGTCAGCTGACACATTGGTCCAGAGAGTGTCCGCAGAACATTGCACCAAACAACGGCCCTCCACACAGTTACCCCAGGGGAGGTTTCCATGACTATAACAGAGGCAGGGGGTCTCAGGGATGGCAAAGAGGAATAGTATTTCCAAACATGAATGTGTTGAATGTTATTTAACAATAGTGAGTAGCATATTGCATTTAAATATAAATCATCCACAGATCAGTATAAGAAGATTAAAACATAGTAGAACATTTAGCAGACTATTTTTGTAATTATGAGAAGGAAAGAGATTACGAGTGATGTTGTTCCCCCACACAGAAAACTATTGTGCCCACACAGCTAGAGAGGTCAAGACAATGGGTTTACGCCCAAAAATGAAGATGAAAGCCTAGTCCTCGTCCAAGAAGGAGGGTCCTTACCAAGTCCTCCTGTTTAAATCGACTGCAGTTCAAGGGGCAGTTCAGGCTACACCTGATGTGCAGCTGCTGAGACCTGAAAACAGAAACTCGATTCTGCTGTGGTGAAGTCTGGCTACAAAGGGAGGTGTTTCAATAAGATCGCTTGTCTCAAACCAGTGAAGAAGTCAACAAGAACCCAGCAGAACTAGAGAGTGACTGTTAGCGGGAGAACAGTGACAGAGTGACAGAAACTGGCACAACATTTACCAGCCAGTACATAGATAGACCCCGTCAGAAGACCGGGGCTGTGTTCAAAGGGGAACTTCATTTATTAAGTTGAGGTATATATGGAGTCAGATTACATTCTCTCATAAACACATTTTTATAATAGGTCTGAAGTTTCTGATTTAAGGCATGAGCTGCCAACTAAATAACATAACACTGAGCTTGGATGGTTTTTACAACAGTTTCAAGAATCAGTCTTCATTTATTTATGTTCAAGTGAATTTGCTGATTTATAAAGTAGTGCATAAGGCAATATCTATTTTTAAGTGAGGGACATCAGCCCTTCATGTTCTTCTGCGTGCAACCCTCTGTGAGAGTAGTTCGTATTTCCCTCTAGTTTAAAGAATTATTATTTTGTCATGATTTGTTTGTTTAACAGTGTCAGCCAATCTCTAATACTAGAGCTATTAAGACGTATTAGCAACAGCAGTGTGGTTTTTTCGCAGTAACACTGATACATAGTACCATGACAAAAGCCATTATTGAACTAACAAGAAGTAAAAACTATATTTTTGTACTAATGACAGATTTTTAGTCAATGTGCATTTATACCATTGGAAGACGATACATCACACAACATCTTTGTACGCCTTGTGGGTACACAGAGGATTTATGTGTTTGCTACGACGTTATGGGTTTTTCCATGTCCTATTCATAATAGAGTAATCATTGCGATATTAATTGAGCATTTTATGCTCAAAGGAGGGAAGGTCATGATTAGTCAGATAATGGATTAATAACATGTTGTCAACAATAGCTCGCATAACAACAAAAGGTATACCAAAGCTTGGGCCTCCTCCAAGGAGGGGTGGTCCAGTTTTAGATATTAGACAAATAGAAGTGGATGAATCAGAGCTCTGAGTAATATTTCCAAGTTTTTGTCTACACAGGCTAGGAAAGACTGCACAGATACCAGACGAGACATCAGAAGAGACTCCTGTTCGGCCAGGTGATTGGGTGAGGGTGAAAGTTCCCAAAACACAGTGGGCTGATCCCCGGTGGTCGGAACCGTGACAAGTTGTAATGAACTTCACACGCGCTCCGGTTTAAAGGTAAAGAAAAAGGAGCAAATTGACACCACCTCACACATTGTCACCCTTCACTGGCAACTTCCAGAAAAGTTATTGGAAGCTAGGACTGATTTGGCAGAGCTGGAACAAAACAATAAATAAATACGATTAATAGCAACAGCTCAAAGACGAATTGTCTTTAGATTTTTATAGATTGTACACTAAAGTGAAAACCTATTTTGTTTTTTCACCTGAAAGAGTCCAACATTTTGTTTCTATTTTCGTATACGTTATTTTTGTACTCATTTACATTTTATAACTGACACAACCATGGATAAAATGTCAAGAACAAAGCCAAAGCAATTGTGGGGTCCCCTAAGGATAAGAGTCAGAATAGCATTGTTGATTGTGCTCATTACACTTGGCACCTTTCTGGTTGGATGGGGAGTACAATATCATGAAAGACATGGATCCATTAGTTCACTCGTAGAAAATGCCCACATCACTAACAAAACACCAGCTGTGTTTCAGAGACTTTCACTTATCCCCAGAGCCAAAAGATCAGTTGAGCAACAAGAGGAGGAGTTAGAAATACTCGTTCCCAAAGAAGAGGAGGTTACAATCAAGATGATTCACCCCCCCTATATGCAGTTCTTGTACCAAATGATGAGATGGGTTTAAGTGATCGGAATATGTAAGTGATGGGAATTTACAATTTAGGGGAATCTCCAAATACACTGGATCATGTTTTAGTCTGTACCAGAAACACCCCCGTTAAGACTATGGACAACCGACTGGTGACCTGAGCACAATTATTGAAAAGTTATTACAGTAGAAACAGGGTACTAACCCACGAGGACAACTGTATGTACAAACTCTATGAACAAAATTCCCCAACAGATTGTGGCGACTGTGCACAGATGTATCCAGTCACAAAAGTTACTATTGCTCTAAGTAATAGTGAGATTTAAAATATTGGAGAATATATGGGGACGTCCTTTTATAGTGTGTGAAACATGTGGTGTTTGAAACATGTAACTATTTCAATTTATAGAAGAAAATGGTTTCCTGAAAGAGTTATTTGGAGTAGATGTGTTACAGTGGGAGAAAAAACAATGTTTAGAGATATAGTACATTTATTAGTAGACATTAATTGTGTTTAGATGGCATTTAACATTTAAAACAGATAGTATGATTAGAAGATAGAGTGGAGAAGGTTGGATTTACTTTACCTCAGTGTGTTAGAATTTCTATAGGTAATGCGTCCCGAGACCTGGACTCTCTCTCTCTCTCTGCCTGTCAGACTGCTACGACCCCTATCAGACAAAAGACCTCACTACAGGAGACTCCTCCTCCTCTCCATCGAACAGACAGAGAACCAGAGCTGAACCAACAACGACAAGACTCCATCCAGAACCTTCTCCACCTGAGGCATCCAGAACCAGAACAGCATGCTGACATAGAGGCATACTCTCATCAGTCCCACAGGACATGAAGTTCCAAGCTGAGCCACGAGATTTGGCACAAGAGCAGAGTGTGGGACATGAGAGCAGAATACGTCCCTCCATACAACAGCGAAGAGACTGTAAAGAAGGAGATGAAATGCAAAGCAGTTGGGCCACTGAAAAGAGTACCAGCGGAAGGATTCAAGAGCTGATGGACTGAGGAGAAGACGGAACCTGAGAAGACAGAACCAGAGGAGTTGGCATGGTCTAACAGAATGTGAGGGGGTCGTGGCTTGAGACAACAAGAGGAGGAGAAAAGGAAAACGGGAGTGAGTGAGTTTATACATAAACACACTTATTCACAAACAAACTTGAATTGACTTGATAAATACGTAAAGACAAAAAGATTTATTAGCCATGAATTAATAAATTGGTAAATTAAAATAGTAATAAAGAGGAAACTGTTAAAGTAAAATGAGGAAATAATCCTAAAACACACTGAGGGTACTGTGAGATAAAGGGGTAGACATGATGGAAATATTCACCACACTTTACACTTTAAGCAGTGAGTGTTTGGGACTTAGGAGTACAGAGTAGAACATATTTTTCAATCTTTCCATCATGTAAACGAATTATTCCCTAAGAGATTTTATTCATGGGTGAATTTGGTAGAGATCTAATGTGTTACAATATTGATCTACAGCTAAAGGGATAGTTTTAGTGACCACTCTATAAGAACAGACAAATCTGTGTTAGTTGGAAATGTTAAAGGGAGAGCTAATACCAAGCCAAATATAGTATCCCAATCTAAAGTATTGTTTTCGCCATTGTAGCATAGTTATTACCATAGGAGAACTGTTGAGGTGGAAATAACATTTGTTTGTCCAAGATGTAGAGTTTTAAAGGACACTGGGCAAAGAGCGATTGCAAATTTAATTTTGGAAAAAGCAATATAATTGGGAGTAATACATGCGGGGCCTTGGATCACTCATTGCAATGATGCATATTTTTGACAACCCATATCGTTTAGAGAGAAGGGGTCACTCAACCCACCCAGCAGTTGTTTTAAATCTTACTTGTAGCTTCACAGGGAGCGCACGGCACCAAATTATGAGTTTAAAAGACAAGCGCCACCACCTCCTGATGGTCATCCATTTAATCAGGGATGACCTGAAATTTAGAGATGTTATTTAAAGTAGAAACATATCCGCCATAAGTGAAAATTCCTAAATTGAACTACAAACCATTGATGAAATAACTTCTGTTTTTAAAATCCTTGATAAAGGAGGGAGTAACTGTTACATGCTCGGACACCCAGGTTCCACACACTGTTAAAGGGGTTAGCATAGTTCTTTAAGTAGACTAGAATTGAAGATAAATTAGTATAATGAGTTATTGATATTCCACCGGTTTTCACACCATTTAAGGAACTTTATCACTGCATTAGAACAGACCACAGGTAATGAAGTAGGAACCATAAGTGATGAAATTCTCCAATTGTTGTAACTGACCAAAATCTTCTCCCAGAAATGACTGTCTGAAATGCCGTATCCCAGAGTAGATGTTTGATGGTAAGGATAGCATAGGGGGGCCCAGGGGAGTGCTAGATGTTAGTTGCATTCCATGTACCCGCACCCTAACGTACCGATTGATCACCACGGCCTTTTCTAGAGAACATATTACTTTCATACTTTAAAAAGTATGAAAGGGGGGAGGGTAAATTTCTCATAAGGGAACAGTTTAAATTGCTAGCAGAACAAGACGACTCAACCCATATACAGATATTGATGAAAATGAAGACAGTGTGTAAAGAATGTTAAATGATGATGTTAAATGATGATGATAAATGATGAGATTGTTCAAAGAATGTCCAAATCATGTGATATTTCAAATGATGAAATCATTAGAATGAAGAACCAGCTACAAAGTGGTATTACCACACTATTCTAAAATAGTTTCTTTTTTTATGTTTTATACTGTTATTAGTGATGCGATTTTTAAATTGTATGTTTTTTATGCTTTGTATAACAAGTGCCTTAACAACTGAATGTGGTATGGGAACGGTTTCTGTGAAAGGAGGGAGTAAGAAATGTTCTAATACCACAAGTTGCTGCTATATTGAATGATTAAAACTAGAAGTTATGCACAAGGGAAAACTTTATGTTTGAAGACCAACCAAAGTATTTTTGTATTTTTGTATTTTTGATGAGGTTATTTGAACCATTCCATTTTGATAGTATGTTTTTTGATATGAGTTATGTACTATGCAAAGTTCAGATGAAGAACTCATTGATTTCAGTATTGTGTTCACACCTTAAAAGGTGTGAAAGGAGGGATTGTTAGAAATTAAAATCAATGTTTTATGGCATGATTTAGTCTAAAACATACCGTCAGTTTAAAAGCAGTCAGATGAAGAACTTATTACTTTTAGTATTGTGTTCACACCTTAAATGGTGTGAAAGGAGGGATTGTTAGAAATTAAAATCAATGTTAAACAGCATAATTCAGTCTAAATATCGTCAGTTTAAAGCTGTTTTATTGTGGAAAAACCCGGAAGTTCTCAGGAAATCAATGCCAAGCTTTTATTCTGAAAATCTTTTATCTGGTTTGCATGTGACTAAATGTTGCGTTTTCTGAATGTAAAGTGAAAGTGACTTGGAGTGTTATACACCAAAAACGAACGGACTTTAACACTACATCGATAGACGTTAAGATATTATTACTGCTGAATATTAGATAAAGGAACAGTTGATCATGGAGTGTTTACACATTACGTGAGTAGCTATGACGTCAGAGGGAGCTACCGTAAACGAGAACGGTGTCGTAAAAGTGTTTCTAGGACTTCTAAACTAACGATTACAGCTGTTTATAAGGTATTAAATAGAAAGTCATGACAGAGATAAGGAGGAGAGAATGCTTAAGGAAATAGGCAGAGAATACCAATGTCGAAATCATCTGTGCTCTCGCGATATCGAACCCACAAGATGAGAAGGGCGGACCCGCTAACTTCACAGTGGGGGACAACGAGACGTGGATAAAAACAGCGGACAGAGGACCGCTCGCCCTCTTTCCTTCGCTGCAGCCTACCTCCAAGACAACACCGGCTTTGTCTTTCCATTCACCATGCTTGTTCTTCAACCACGTTACTTAATTAAACTACCCATTTGAACCTTTTCAGAGACTCCATTAGTCTCGTTATTTTAAGTTTCTTTCCTGGGAGCGAGAAGATCACGAATTATCAACACTAAAAAGAAAATTCTAGTAAAATCCAGTTAATTAAATCTGCGGAGATTTAAAAAGAGCTTGGGTTTAGAGAATTGATGTTTAAAATGAATATTTCTGTGCTTAGTCTGCCAGTTTATTTGTAAAATATTCACCTTTAAGGCAGCAGTGTCAGTGTATTGTTTGCATGCTTTGTTTATTTTAATAACTTGCAAGTTGTCTAAATGCATCCTTCTTGTTTCAAAGGTTTTCCCCCTACACTAAATGACCCATTCAGCAAGTAAATGGACTTCTGTTTGAAGTAAACTGCTGAAATAAAAGACTGGAAAGTAAAGCTGTGTCTTTGGAGTGGAATCCTGTTCAAAGTCAGTAGATGCCTCAAGTCCCTTTCAAGTGGGGAAACTGCACCAAAATCAGAGGAGACTTGACTATTGCTGATGATGACAAGGGCAAGAGTTCAACTTTGCTGATGCACTAAAAACTGAATCCTCTTCAGGTCAGGTTACAGTAGAAACAGACTCTTACTTTGTGTCTGAGGGTCCAGGTTCATTTCTGAAGGTTGGAAGGTCCCCCATAGACCGGTCACTCTTCAGAGACAGACAGCTGGGGACTGGAGACTCTGCTCTCCGTCTGTGGAAACAACACATGTTTTAAACACCATTAGTTTATTTAAAGAGCAGCTTTTGATCCACGATTGTTCACCTGATTAAAGATTTTTAGAGTTTTTGAGTCTTGATTGTGGGTTTCTGTTGTTAAAATTCATTTGAGTGTGAAACGTTTTACATATTTGTATTTTATTTGCTTAATTTAACACAAAGTCCAACATGTAGAGTGTGAGCATGATTTCACTGGTAGATCATTTACTATTGCTGTAAAGTCAAACAGAGCCTGAGGCTATAATAATGATAAAATAAATACAGATTGCAATTAGTCGAAAAATAATATATATAAATACATATCAATAAAAAAATTGATTAATTTTAATAAGAATTAAATCATTAGCGTTACAAATATGTTCATTTAAATACAAATGACCCATTAATAGAGATATAAATCGAGTGCGTAATGATCGCAGGCGGTCCTCCTCTGGCAAGCCGGGTGTAATCACTCTAATCAGAAAGCCCCGGTGCCGCTACCTGAATGAGTTAAATAGTTGGTGCGTGCGAGTCGGGTGACACACTGAAGCGTGCAGACGGGAGGCATTCTACCAAGTCAGGGCAGGCAGCCGGTAACACACTGAAGCGTGCAGACGGGAGGCATTCTACCAAGTCAGGGCAGGCAGCCGGTAACACACTGAAGTGTGCAGACGGGAGGCATTCTACCAAGTCAGGACAGGCAGCCTGTAAGACACTGAAGCGTGCAGACGGGATGCAATCTACCAAGTCAGGACAGGCAGCCGGAAACACACTGAAGGGTGCAGACGGGAGGCATTCTACCAAGTCAGGGCAGGCAGCCGGTAACACACTGAAGTGTGCAGACGGGAGGCATTCTACCAAGTCAGGACAGGCAGCCTGTAAGACACTGAAGCGTGCAGACGGGATGCAATCTACCAAGTCAGGACAGGCAGCCGGTAACACTGAAGCGTGAAGACGGGAGGCATTCTACCAAGTCAGGACAGGCAGCCGGAAACACACTGAAGGGTGCAGACGGAGGCATTCTACCAAGTCAGGGCAGGCAGCCGGTAACACACTGAAGTGTGCAGACGGGAGGCATTCTACCAAGTCAGGACAGGCAGCGGTAACACACTGAAGTGTGCAGACGGGATGCAATCTACCAAGTCAGGACAGGCAGCTGGTCCGACACTCAGATCCTTAGTGTTGTGTGAGAGGTCCGCAGAGCCACGGTGCGCTAAGATGTTTTATGTTCTGGTAAATTGTTTGCGTGTGTGCCACGTGTCCTTTTATAACTCTGCGCGTCATTGTTTATATATTAAGTATCAATTTGGTGTGCTAATTTTGCAGAACATTCTGAGCTAAGACTCTCTGTTATGTATTGTTAAAAGGATAGGTAAAAGAAGGACCTATTTAATTTAACATCCTGCAATTAGACTACTCTGATAGGTGTTACAAGGATATATGATTTTAGGAGGTTAAATACATTGAATTTAAGAAGAACAATGAATAAATAAATAAATAAATACAATAAAATATTTATTGTTAAAAAGTATTAATTTCGATTTACTAATTAAGCCTTTCTAATAAAATCTTGTTAATTCAGTTTACTGAATATTCTAAAATAGAGGAAAAAATCTTTCTTGTTATAAAGAATTCATTTGATTTGCTAAAAGAAAATTCTAGTATAATCCAGTTAATTAAATCTGCGGAGATTTAAAAAGAGCTTGGGTTTAGAGAATTGATGTTTAAAATGAATATTTCTGTGCTTAGTCTGCCCAGTTTATTTGTAAAATATTCACCTTTAAGGCAGCAGTGTCAGTGTATTGTTTGCATGCTTTGTTTATTTTAATAACTTGCAAGTTGTCTAAATGCATCCTTCTTGTTTCAAAGGTGTTCCCCCTACACTAAATGACCCATTCAGCAAGTAAATGGACTTCTGTTTGAAGTAAACTGCTGAAATAAAAGACTGGAAAGTAAAGCTGTGTCTTTGGAGTGGAATCCTGTTCAAAGTCAGTAGATGCCTCAAGTCCCTTTCAAGTGGGGAAACTGCACCAAAATCAGAGGAGACTTGACTATTGCTGATGATGACAAGGAGCAAGAGTTCAACTTTGCTGATGCACTAAAAACTGAATCCTCTTCAGGTCAGGTTACAGTAGAAACAGACTCTTACTTTGTGTCTGAGGGTCCAGGTTCATTTCTGAAGGTTGGAATGTCCCCCATAGACCAGTCACTCTTCAGAGACAGACAGCTGGGGACTGGAGACTCTGCTCTCCGTCTGTGGAAACAACAAATGTTTTAAACACCATTAGTTTATTTAAAGAGCAGATTTTGATCTATGACTGTTCACCTGATTAAAGATTTTAGAGTTTTTGAGTCTTGATTGTGGGTTTCTGTTGTTAAAATTCATTTGAGTGTGAAACGTTTTACATATTTGTATTTTATTTGCTTAATTTAACACAAAGTCCAACATGTAGAGTGTGAGCATGATTTCACTGGTAGATCATTTACTATTGCTGTAAAGTCAAACAGAGCCTAAGGCTATAATAATGATAAAATAAATACAGATTGCAATTAGTCGAAAAATAATATATATAAATACATATCAATAAAAAAAATTATGAATTTTAATAAGAAATTAAATCATTAGCGTTACAAATATGTTCATTTAAATACAAATGACCCATTAATAGGATATAAATCAAGTGCGTAATGATCGCAGGCGGTCCTCCTCTGGCAAGCAGGGTGTAATCACTCTAATCAGAAAGCCCCGGTGCCGCTACCTGAAGGAGTTAAATAGTTGGTGCGTGCGAGTCGGGTGACACACTGAAGCGTGCAGACGGGAGGCATTCTACCAAGTCAGGACAGGCAGCTGGTAACACACTGAAGCGTGCAGATGGGAGGCATTCTACCAAGTCAGGGCAGGCAGCCGGTAACACACTGAAGCGTGAAGACGGGAGGCATTCTACCAAGTCAGGACAGGCAGCCGGAAACACACTGAAGGGTGCAGACGGGAGGCATTCTACCAAGTCAGGGCAGGCAGCCGGTAACACACTGAAGTGTGCAGACGGGAGGCATTCTACCAAGTCAGGACAGGCAGCCGGTAACACACTGAAGCGTGCAGACGGGATGCAATCTACCAAGTCAGGACAGGCAGCTGGTCCGACACTCAGATCCTTAGTGTTGTGTGAGAGGTCCGCAGAGCCACGGTGCGCTAAGATGTTTTATGTTCTGGTAAATTGTTTGCGTGTGTGCCACGTGTCCTTTTATAACTCTGCGCGTCATTGTTTATATATTAAGTATCTATTTGGTGTGCTAATTTTGCAGAACATTCTGAGCTAAGACTCTCTGTTATGTATTGTTAAAAGGATAGGTAAAAGAAGGACCTATTTAATTTAACATCCTGCAATTAGCCTACTCTGATAGGTGTTACAAGGATATACGATTTTAGGAGGTTAAATACATTGAATTTAAGAAGAACAATGAATAAATAAATAAATAAATACAATAAAATATTTATTGTTAAAAAGTATTAATTTCGATTTACTAATTAAGCCTTTCTAATAAAATCTTGTTAATTCAGTTTACTGAATATTCTAAAATAGAGGAAATAATCTATCTTGTTATAAAGAATTCATTTGATTTGCTAAAAAGAAAATTCTAGTATAATCCAGTTAATTAAATCTGCGGAGATTTAAAAAGAGCTTGGGTTTAGAGAATTGATGTTTAAAATGAATATTTCTGTGCTTAGTCTGCCCAGTTTATTTGTAAAATATTCACCTTTAAGGCAGCAGTGTCAGTGTATTGTTTGCATGCTTTGTTTATTTTAATAACTTGCAAGTTGTCTAAATGCATCCTTCTTGTTTCAAAGGTTTCCCCCTACACTAAATGACCCATTCAGCAAGTAAATGGACTTCTGTTTGAAGTAAACTGCTGAAATAAAAGACTGGAAAGTAAAGCTGTGTCTTTGGAGTGGAATCCTGTTCAAAGTCAGTAGATGCCTCAAGTCCCTTTCAAGTGGGGAAACTGCACCAAAATCAGAGGAGACTTGACTATTGCTGATGATGACAAGGAGCAAGAGTTCAACTTTGCTGATGCACTAAAAACTGAATCCTCTTCAGGTCAGGTTACAGTAGAAACAGACTCTTACTTTGTGTCTGAGGGTCCAGGTTCATTTCTGAAGGTTGGAATGTCCCCCATAGACCAGTCACTCTTCAGAGACAGACAGCTGGGGACTGGAGACTCTGCTCTCCGTCTGTGGAAACAACAAATGTTTTAAACACCATTAGTTTATTTAAAGAGCAGATTTTGATCTATGACTGTTCACCTGATTAAAGATTTTAGAGTTTTTGAGTCTTGATTGTGGGTTTCTGTTGTTAAAATTAATTTGAGTGTGAAACGTTTTACATATTTGTATTTTATTTGCTTAATTTAACACAAAGTCCAACATGTAGAGTGTGAGCATGATTTCACTGGTAGATCATTTACTATTGCTGTAAAGTCAAACAGAGCGTAAGGCTATAATAATGATAAAATAAATACAGATTGCAATTAGTCGAAAAATAATATATATAAATACCTATCAATAAAAAAAATTATGAATTTTAATAAGAAATTAAATCATTAGCGTTACAAATATGTTCATTTAAATACAAATGACCCATTAATAGGGATATAAATCAAGTGCGTAATGATCGCAGGCGGTCCTCCTCTGGCAAGCCGGGTGTAATCACTCTAATCAGAAAGCCCCGGTGCCGCTACCTGAAGGAGTTAAATAGTTGGTGCGTGCGAGTCGGGTGACACACTGAAGCGTGCAGACGGGAGGCATTCTACCAAGTCAGGACAGGCAGCTGGTAACACACTGAAGCGTGCAGATGGGAGGCATTCTACCAAGTCAGGCAGGCAGCCGGTAACACACTGAAGCGTGAAGACGGGAGGCATTCTACCAAGTCAGGACAGGCAGCCGGAAACACACTGAAGGGTGCAGACGGGATGCAATCTACCAAGTCAGGACAGGCAGCTGGTCCGACACTCAGATCCTTAGTGTTGTGTGAGAGGTCCGCAGAGCCACGGTGCGCTAAGTTGTTTTATGTTCTGGTAAATTGTTTGCGTGTGTGCCACGTGTCTTTTTATAACTCTGCGCGTCATTGTTTTTATATTAAGTATCTATTTGGTGTGCACATTTTGCAGAACATTCTGAGTTAAGACTCTCTGTTAGTTATTGTTAAAAGGATAGGTAAAAGAAGGACCTATCTCATTTAACATCCTGCAATTAGCCTACTCTGATAGGTGTTACAAGGATATACGATTTCAGGAGGTTAAATACATTGAATTTATGAAGAACAATGAATAAATAAATAAATAAATACAATAAAATATTTATTGTTAAAAAGTATTAATTTCGATTTACTAATTAAGCCTTTCTAATAAAATCCTGTTAATTCAGTTTACTGAATATTCTAAAATAGAGGAAATAATCTTTCTTGTTATAAAGAATTCATTTGATTTATTAAAAACATTCCTAGTAAAGTCTTGTTTAATTCGTTGAATACTTCTGTTAAAACAGTAAAGAATCTTTCTTGTTTAAATAAAATTAATTTGATTTGCTAAAAAGAAAATTCTAGTAAAATCCAGTTAATTAAATCTGCGGAGATTTAAAAAGAGCTTGGGTTTAGAGAATTGATGTTTAAAATGAATATTTCTGTGCTTAGTCTGCTCAGTTTATTTGTAAAATATTCACCTTTAAGGCAGCAGTGTCAGTGTATTGTTTGCATGCTTGTTTATTTTAATAACTTGCAAGTTGTCTAAATGCATCCTTCTTGTTTCAAAGGTTTTCCCCCTACACTAAATGACCCATTCAGCAAGTAAATGGACTTCTGTTTGAAGTAAACTGCTGAAATAAAAGACTGGAAAGTAAAGCTGTGTCTTTGGAGTGGAATCCTGTTCAAAGTCAGTAGATGCCTCAAGTCCCTTTCAAGTGGGGAAACTGCACCAAAATCAGAGGAGACTTGACTATTGCTGATGATGACAAGGAGCAAGAGTTCAACTTTGCTGATGCACTAAAAACTGAATCCTCTTCAGGTCAGGTTACAGTAGAAACAGACTCTTACTTTGTGTCTGAGGGTCCAGGTTCATTTCTGAAGGTTGGAATGTCCCCCATAGACCAGTCACTCTTCAGAGACAGACAGCTGGGGACTGGAGACTCTGCTCTCCGTCTGTGGAAACAACACATGTTTTAAACACCATTAGTTTATTTAAAGAGCAGCTTTTGATCTATGACTGTTCACCTGATTAAAGATTTTTAGAGTTTTTGAGTCTTGATTGTGGGTTTCTGTTGTTAGAATTAATTTGAGTGTGAAACGTTTTACATATTTGTATTTTATTTGCTTAATTTAACACAAAGTCCAACATGTAGAGTGTGAGCATGATTTCACTGGTAGATCATTTACTATTGCTGTAAAGTCAAACAGAGCCTAAGGCTATAATAATGATAAAATAAATACAGATTGCAATTAGTCGAAAAATAATATATATAAATACATATCAATAAAAAAATTGATTAATTTTAATAAGAAATTAAATCATTAGCGTTACAAATATGTTCATTTAAATACAAATGACCCATTAATAGGGATATAAATCGAGTGCGTAATGATCGCAGGCGGTCCTCCTCTGGCAAGCCGGGTGTAATCACTCTAATCAGAAAGCCCCGGTGCCGCTACCTGAATGAGTTAAATAGTTGGTGCGTGCGAGTCGGGAGACACACTGAAGCGTGCAGACGGGAGGCATTCTACCAAGTCAGGTCAGGCAGCTGGTAAGACACTGAAGCGTGCAGACGAGAGGCATTCTACCAAGTCAGGGCTGGCAGCCGGTAACACACTGAAGCGTGCAGACGGGAGGCATTCTACCAAGTCAGGGCAGGCAGCCGGTGACACACTGAAGCGTGCAGACGGGAGGCATTCTACCAAGTCAGGACAGGCAGCCGGTAACATACTGAAGGGTGCAGACGGGAGGCATTTACCAAGTCAGGGCAGGCAGCCGGTAACACACTGAAGCGTGAAGACGGGAGGCATTCTACCAAGTCAGGACAGGCAGCCGGAAACACACTGAAGGGTGCAGACGGGAGGCATTCTACCAAGTCAGGGCAGGCAGCCGGTAACACACTGAAGTGTGCAGACGGGAGGCATTCTACCAAGTCAGGACAGGCAGCCTGTAAGACACTGAAGCGTGCAGACGGGATGCAATCTACCAAGTCAGGACAGGCAGCCGGTAACACACTGAAGCGTGAAGACGGGAGGCATTCTACCAAGTCAGGACAGGCAGCCGGAAACACACTGAAGGGTGCAGACGGGAGGCATTCTACCAAGTCAGGGCAGGCAGCCGGTAATACACTGAAGTGTGCAGACGGGAGGCATTCTACCAAGTCAGGACAGGCAGCCGGTAACACACTGAAGCGTGCAGACGGGAGGCATTCTACCAAGTCAGGGCAGGCAGCCGGTAACACACTGAAGTGTGCAGACGGGAGGCATTCTACCAAGTCAGGACAGGCAGCCGGTAACACACTGAAGTGTGCAGACGGGATGCAATCTACCAAGTCAGGACAGGCAGCTGGTCCGACACTCAGATCCTTAGTGTTGTGTGAGAGGTCCGCAGAGCCACGGTGCGCTAAGATGTTTTATGTTCTGGTAAATTGTTTGCGTGTGTGCCACGTGTCCTTTTATAACTCTGCGCGTCATTGTTTATATATTAAGTATCTATTTGGTGTGCTAATTTGCAGAACATTCTGAGCTAAGACTCTCTGTTATGTATTGTTAAAAGGATAGGTAAAAGAAGGACCTATTTAATTTAACATCCTGCAATTAGCCTACTCTGAGGTGTTACAAGGATATATGATTTTAGGAGGTTAAATACATTGAATTTAAGAAGAACAATGAATAAATAAATACAATAAAATATTTATTGTTAAAAAGTATTAATTTCGATTTACTAATTAAGCCTTTCTAATAAAATCTTGTTAATTCAGTTACTGAATATTCTAAAAGAGGAAATAATCTTTCTTGTTATAAATAATTCATTTGATTTATTAAAAAACATTTCTAGTAAAGTCTTGTTTAATTCGTTGAATACTTCTGTTAAAACAGTAAAGAATCTTTCTTGTTTAAATAAAATTAATTTGATTTGCTAAAAAGAAAATTCTAGTAAAATCCAGTTAATTAAATCTGCGGAGATTTAAAAAGAGCTTGGGTTTAGAGAATTGATGTTTAAAATGAATATTTCTGTGCTTAGTCTGCCCAGTTTATTTGTAAAATATTCACCTTAAGGCAGCAGTGTCAGTGTATTGTTTGCATGCTTTATTTATTTTAATAACTTGCAAGTTGTCTAAATGCATCCTTCTTGTTTCAAAGGTTTCCCCCTACACTAAATGACCCATTCAGCAAGTAAATGGACTTCTGTTTGAAGTAAACTGCTGAAATAAAAGACTGGAAAGTAAAGCTGTGTCTTTGGAGTGGAATCCTGTTCAAAGTCAGTAGATGCCTCAAGTCCCTTTCAAGTGGGGAAACTGCACCAAAATCAGAGGAGACTTGACTATTGCTGATGATGACAAGGAGCAAGAGTTCAACTTTGTTGATGCACTAAAAACTGAATCCTCTTCAGGTCAGGTTACAGTAGAAACAGACTCTTACTTTGTGTCTGAGGGTCCAGGTTCATTTCTGAAGGTTAGAGGGTCCCCCATAGACCGTCACTCTTCAGAGACAGACAGCTGGGGACTGGAGATTTGTCCTCTTCGTCATCTTTTAAATCACTCATCTTCTCCAGTCTGAGAGATAAACCAGTCACACTGGAGAACACACACACACACCACACACACACACACACACACACACACACACACACACACACACACACACACACACACACACACACACACACACACACACACACACACACACACACACACACACACACACACACACACACTTGTTTCAATCTAAACCATCTTAATAATAAACTTGGTTAAAATACATGAAATCAGTCAGACAGGTTCAGACAGGCCGCTCTCCATTTTGACTGCGTCACATGTTATGTAACTCTGATGAATCAGAAAACAGGAAATAATAAAAGTGTACAACACTTGCAGAAGTCTCATTGGACTCTAGGACGCAGACTTTTAACCAAGAAGTTATTTTCTGACATCCAGTATAACAGAGTAAATAATGAATGTGTTAGAAAGCAGATCCTGGTGTTAACACTCACCCTGTTGTCCTCCTGCTCCGTCGAGCTGTAAAAGGGCGTCTGGCAGTCTGACTGGTCTGACCAGTCTGACTTCATACTTTCACCTTAACACCCTCACCTGTCTGCAGCTCCTCCCTTTGATTCCTAACCAGCCTGAAGCAGTACACATACAGGGATGGTTTAGCCGCAATGCACGCTGGGATTTGGTGTTTATGCGATGTGAAATCCGAAAACATTTAAAAAAAAATTAAAATAATACATTATTCCGAGTGTGCTTGCTTTTCTCTTTGGAAGTCATCACATAACGGCATTGTAATACACGTTTCGGCTGCATTAAATATGACATATCTGCCGTAGTTGTCTATTTATAGAGCCCTGATGAGAAGACTTCTAGACAAATGGGAACTGCCGCCAAAACTGAAAACTTGACGTGGATCTTAAATATATCAGCAATTAAACAACATCTTACATTTCTTTTCACACAATACGTCTCCTTGCAGTATCAACACTAATTCGGCTGACTTTTATATTTGATCCAATTGGTAGATAGGCTGTATTTACGCCATAACGGTGCACAGCTGATAGAAAGGGACACCTGGTGGTTAAAGCTCGTTATTGATTTTATATTTGTATTATTAGATATTAATAGGATCCCTATAAAGTATATTCTTTACTCGTCGTTATTCTCTACTAATAGTTAATTAAAGACTGTATATAATGACTATTTTGCACATCCCTTTCAAGATTTCAAGATTTTCTAAGGTTTATGGACATATCATATTATACACAACTACGGTGTCGTTATGCAATGAATGAAAAACTTGGGTCGCAGGTTCCTCAACAGTGCATTACAAGACATCTATCAATATGTGTGTACCTCCACCATTACATTGTCATATTCTGCATATTTCTTATACTATCTACTACATCTTATAAGAGTATAATACATATGTATAATATCAGTTAAAATAAGTGCTTAAACATAGTTAACATTGCAGGAAAGCAATATATTAGACGTTAAGTACTTTGTCAGGCTTAATATTTATCTGTAGATACAAATGTCACTGTGTGTGCTGTGTGCTCTGCATGTGTGAAAGAGGGTTTCATCCTCCATATTCATCTTCTATACCCCCAAAGCTTTTTTCTTATTCAAAGAAGACCTTAACCTAAAGTATTCTTTAATGTTTAAATAAAGCCTTATTAGTTTGTCTGTTTTGCACATCCTCCTATTAATATCTAATAATAAAATTATAAAATGCAATAACGTGCTTTAACCAGTAGGTGTCCCTTTCTATCAGCTGTGCACCGTTATGGCGTAAATACAGCCTATCTACCAATTGGATCAAATATAAAAGTCAGCCGAATTAGTGTTGATACTGCAAGGAGACGTATGTGTGAAAAGAAATATAAGATGTTGTTTAATTGCTTATATATTTAAGATCCACGTCAAGTTTTCAGTTTTGGCGGCAGTTCCTGTTTGTCTAGAAGTCTTGTCATCAGGGCTCTACATAGAGTTAACTACGGCAGATATGTCATATTTAATGCAGCCGAAACGTGTATTACAATGCCGTTATGTGATGACTTTCAAAGAGAAAAGCAAGCACACTCGGAATAATGTATTATTTAATTTTTGCATACAGTCTATGGTTGCTACAGAGGATTGTGGGTAATGTCATGTCTTCGGCCATCCAAAACTCATAGAAAACGACTTGTTTCTCAGAATTGAAGGGGAAAACGTGACGAAAGCATTGTACACACACTAAAACCTATCAATGTCGTTTCATTAACAAGGATAATCTGGTGTTTTTGAGTTGATGAGTAGTGGAGATATCACTGTCAAATCAATCGACAGTAAGGGGAATACTTACTTCCGGGTGTACAATTCTCCGTTATCCAATGGGAATGGACGCTCACATTGCCTTAACAGCCTCCGACACAAAAGAATGCCGTGCTTCCCTAAGCGTCAAATACCGACGCCGATGGGAATACATTGCAATCAGTTGAAAGCTCTTTGCGTCTGTTTATGAAGCTGAAGGAGCCTAGGAGCGTCCCAACTGCACGCCTCGGGACCCTGACCAAGCGTCGCTCCTGGACGCTTATGGAGTGAGAGTGTGTTGCACTGGTAGATTATTTACTATTGCTGTAAAGTCAAACAGAGCCTAAGGCTATAATTATAAAATAAATACAGATTACAATTAGTCGAAAATAATATATATAAATACATATCAATAACAACATAGCTTAATTTTAATAAGAAATTAAATCATTAGCGTTACAAATATGTTCATTTAAATACAAATGACCCATTAATAGGGATAGAAATCGAGTGCGTAATGATCGCAGGCGGTCCTCCTCTGGCAAGCAGGGTGTAATCACACTAATCAGAAAGCCCCGGTGCTGCTACCTGAAGGAGTTAAATAGTCTGTGCGTGCGAGCCGGTATCACACTGAAGCGTGCAGACGGGAGGCATTCTACCAAGTCAGGACGGGCAGCCGGTAAGGCACTGAAGCGTGCAGACGGGAGGCATTCTACCAAGTCAGGACAAGCAGCCGGTCAGACACTGAAGATCCATAGTGTTGTGTGAGAGGTCCGCAGAGCCACTAAGATGTTTTATGTTCTGGTAAATTGTTTGCGTGTGTGCCACGTGCCCTTTTATAACTCTGCGCATCATTGTTTATATGAAGTATCAATTTGGTGTGCTAATTTTGCAGAACATTCTGAGCTTAGACTCTCTGTTATTTATTGTTAAAAGGATAGGTAAAAGAACAACCTGGTCTCACCAGAATGCGTGACTCCACCACGACTCCTTAACACCGCAGTGCGAGGTGGAGTCACGAACTTTGCTACATTTACGTGTCTGCACCACGCAAACAACCCCAATGTAAAGTGAATGAGGCTCCTTTGTCGTGGTGCACACACGCATTTCTACAACGTCCAACATTGAGCTTTTATTCTATAAAACGTTTTTAAAATCTACTTTATAGCTTGTAGTAACTCACGGGAGGCTTCTTTTATTTTATTTGTATTCATAATAATTTTTATTTTTCGTCAGAATGTATTATGGTGCATTATTCACCAATTTTTGTTCTCAAAAAACAGTGCATTGTGTGTAATACAACTGTGATTTTTATTAAATGAGTTAGTTTTGAAGGAAGGCCAGAGCTTCAGCTGTGTCAAATACAGTGGCCAGCCGTCAGGGCCCTCTAGGCCCTCTGTGAGGGCCTAAGATATTCCAAAAAATAATATTTAAAAACATTAAAAAAAAAATATTTTTTTAAAATATATATTTTTTTAATATTATTTTTGTTATATTTTTCATTAGTTTTACCGAAAAAAAACTTGATTTAATAAAATAACATTTCCAAAGAAATAAATCCTTCGAATCTGCCTGTTCAGTCTCTGTTTGAATGTCAGTTACTATAGCGGGCCTCTCTGCGATTCACAGAGGCGCTATAGTAACTGAACGAGAGAGTAATGTCAAATGACAGTACAATTGACCAATCATATCTTCCCTCTAAATGGGTGGGTTTTTTATCGCGGACTTTATGACAAGTTCCGCCCGCTGTGAAACTTTTCTTGTTTCCATAGCAACAACAACTTCCTGTCAACACGTGAACTCGCCTTCAAAATAAAAGCATGCCAAATTACACTTAAGACATACAACTGCAACGAAAGTAACAAACACAATGCAATATCATTTTCAATGTCAAAGAACACAAATTGGGTTCACAGGTGTTGTTTTGTTTGTGTGGTAGAGGGTCGCTGTCATTGGTGCGTTTTGCACCCTGGGCCGTTGTTTTGATATTCCGCTGAAGTATACGCTGTGACGTAATAACTCTTTTTTTTTTTTTTTGAGGGAAGGGGTGGGGTCAGAGGGCCTAGGTATAAAGCTCACGGCTCGCCACTGGTCAAATAGATTGTTCCCTTTAGTTAACGTTATTTAAAAGATAATTATATTCCTATTTGATCAAGTCCCCTTTATTGTATTACGGAAGTTATCCCATTGGATAACGGAGGATTTTACACCCGGAAGTAAGTATTCTCCTTACTGTCGATTGATTTTATTTACAGTGATATCTGCACTACTCATCAACTCAAAAACACCAGATTATCTTGTTAATTACACAACATTGATTGGTTTAAATTGTGTACAATGCTCTTGGATTTTCCCCTTTCGATTCGGAGAAACAAATATTTTTTCGTCGTGTGTGGATGGCAGAAGACACTACACTACCCAGAATCCTCAGCTATAAGACTACACCATGTGCTTCGAGCGTGTCCTACCCCCCCCTTAGGTCACAGGCTCCTCCAACAGTGCAACATAATAAAACAGATACACAGACAAAATAGTGCAAGTAAATACAAAAAGAAAAATAGTAAAATAGTAAAAAGTGAAATAGTGCAATAAGAGTCTATATACAAGTGATTGGAATATGATATATTAGATAAATAATTTCTAAGTAGCAGCCAGATGAATGTTATGGATGTTGTTTCTAAGTTCAGGTGTTTAATAGTCTTCTGGCCTGTGGGATGAAGCTGTCCCTGAGTCTGGTGGTTTTAGTCCGGATGCTGCGGTACCGCCTGCCAGACGGCAGCAGACAGAACAGTTTGTGGCTGGGGTGATGGGGGTCTTTTATAATCCTGAGGGCTTTCTTTAAGGTTAACCTGGTATTTTTACTCCACTACATTTATTTTAGTTACTTTACAGATTTGGATTAATGATGTGAAATATAAACAACCCTTAAATCAGACTTTAGTTACACCTGAGTAAATTCAGTGAATTCAGCCAACAATCAGGAGATATTTGGTAGTGGGTGCTTGAGAAGACTAATATTTATCTGCAGATCCCTATAAAGCATATTTATTACTCGTTATTCTCTACTAATAGTTAATTAAAAACTGTATATAATGGCTATTTTGCACATCCCTTTCAAGATTTCAAGATTTTCTAAGGTTTATTGACATATCATATACACAACTACGGTGTAGTTATGCAATGAATGAAAAACTTGGGTCACAGGTTCATCAACAGTGCATTACAAGACATCTATCGATATCTGTGTACCTCCACCATTAAACATATTCTGCACCTTTCTTATACTATCTACATACATCTTATAAGAGTATAATTAATATGTATAATATCAGTTAAATAAGTGCTTCAACATAGTTAACATTGCAGGAAAGTTGATTGTCAAGTTCCAAAACAAACCATGCAATATATTAGACGTTAAGTACTTTGTCAGGCTTAATATCTGTAGATACCCCCAAAGCTTTTTTCTTATTTAAAAAAAGACCTTAACACACACACACACACACACACACACACACACACACACACACACCACACACCACACACACACACACACACACACACACACACACACACACACACACACACACACACACACCACACACACACACACAACACAAAATCAGTCAGACTTCAGGCAGCTCTCCATTTTGACTGCGTCACATGTTATGTAACTTTGATGAATCAGAAAACAGGAAATAATAAAGTTCACAACACTTGCAGAAGTCTCATTGGACTCTAGGACGCAGACTTTTTAACCAAGAAGTTATTTTCTGACATCCAGTATAACAGAGTAAATAATGAATGTGTTCGAAAGCAGATCCTGGTGTTAACACTCACCTGTTGTCCTGCTGCTCCGTCTAGCTGTAAAATGGCGTCTGACCAGTCTGACTTCATTCTTTCATTTTAACACCCTCACCTGTCTGCAGCTCCTCCCTCTGTTTCATAACCAGCCTTATCAGCTGAAGTAGTACACATACATGTTCAGTAAGATATAAAAGACATGCAGCTAAAAACAAGCTCAACAAAGTTATCAAAAGACACACAACATCCACACATCAGCATCCATAGGAGACACAACAACATCCACACATCAGCATCCATCGGAGACACAACAACATCCACACATCAGCATCCATCGGAGACACAACAACATCCACACATCAGCATCCATCGGAGACACAACAACATCCACACATCAGCATCCATCGGAGACACAACAACATCCACACATAAGCATCCATAGGATATCATTAAATCTGCTTTAACACAACACTAAACACATCCTAAAGTCACTTCTCAAACATTTAAAATAATTGCACATTAGCTCATCACCATTTGATATTGAATATTTCTAAGGGGGGATGTGTGTGTGTGTGTGTTGTGTGTGTGTGTGTGTGTGTGTGTGTGTGTGTGTGTGTGTGTGTGTGTGTGTGTGTGTGTGTGTGTGTGTGTGTGTGCGTGTGTGCGTGTGTGCATGTGTGTGTGCACGTCTGTCACATGGAAAATACAGACAGTTCACAGTAAGACAATAGAAAAAACATTAAGATACCTAAACTTCAAGTGCTAAGGGTTCCTAGTGAAACCATTGTGCATTTTGATAAGATTATGAGAGAGAGAGAGAGAGAGAGAGAGAGAGAGAGAGAGAGAGAGAGAGAGAGAGAGAGAGAGAGAGAGAGAGAGAGAGAGAGAGAGAGAGAGAGAGAGATGGTGGGAGTTGAACTAGAAAGCAGGGTTTATGTTTTTTTCGCGGTATAGTTTGCCATCAATGTAGAGTTTGTTTTAACCACCTCCTCATTTAGAAGAAAACCAACATGTTTTGTTGCACTTTGATTATGTCTTATTCAGTAACGGCGCGCTTCTTTGACATTAGACACATCAGGAAACTCTAAATCAAGTATCTGATTTTTAGGGAATAATGGGGTTGAGTATCATTAAATTAAATAAGAACTAACTGCAAAAAATAAGAGCTTTTTGGGGAATTATTCAGAAGCGAGTGTTGCAATAGTCCTTGAAAGAATGGAAGTTAATAACATTCACCAAAGAAAATAATAGGAGTCTTTTTTTTATAATTATTTAGAGATTTTACATTTCTCATAATTTTAGATATCTATATTTCTTAATTGTTCTGAAAGTCATAATTCGGACAAAAGTTCAGATTTCTAATTTTTTCTGAAAAAGTCAATAATTTGGACCAAAGTTAGAATTTAAGAACATTTTGAGAAAAAAAGTCAAATTTTCTTATTTTTCTTAAAAAGTTAGAACTTTAAGAAAAAGCCAGAATTCTAAATTTCACAAATACATTTTTTTGTTCACATGCGACCCTAATCCTCATCCGTAGATATTAAAAAAACCTTTTAAATGATTTCTCTTTGTCCAACACATTAAAGTTACATTACAGCATTGTTGTGTTTTCTAGTCTCTATAAGGCACCAAAGATCACGTGATGCTGGAACCTGAGATCTGGATGAAGTCGAAAATACGATAAAAGAGAAAATATATTATTCTAGGATTTAATAAAAATAAATATGGATAATTATAATCAGTGAGATCTCCCTGATACTCGACCCTAGCAGAATGAACCGTCACTAAACAAAGTAATAATGCAGTCAGACTTTAGGAACCGAGTCGTACCGTCTTATGTCGGAGCTCTCCTGTGTTTCTGATTCTTTTGATCCCATTTTTTGGGTGTTTTAATGTATTTACAAACATTTCTGACTGGCTTTGTTGTTGTTTGTTTTATTAAACAGCATGCATTTGTAAACACCTAACCTTGAAAAGGTTTATTTCTTTGGGTTTAATTGAACAGAGAGGCTCTGCATGTATTATAATGTAATGTATGTAATATAAAACACATTTTTAATGACACGTTTTAGGTTTCATGGGTTTGTCTGGAATCCCAGAAAAACCCTGACCAATAACTACATTTATTCCGAGGTGAAACCTCAAGAAACAAACTTCACACGGTAGACCTCTCACCTTTCTGTGTGTCTTCACTTCCTGTCACCTGAGAGGAGAAGGAGAGAGAGAGAGAATAATGATGATAATAAACATGAAGAGAAACAGCCAGAATGATGAAGAGAGAGAAAATATCGTTTAAAACTGGAGAGATTACAAAATATACATAAATAAATAAATGTTAAAGGTGGGGTATGTAATTTTGGAGAAACCAGCTCGAGTGTGCTAGAATTTGAAAATACACAACCGGAAAAAATCTGCCCCTTCCTTCAGACTTCCTTACAGCCCCCTCCTCCAACACACACTGAGGGCCAATGAGGGCACGAGATAAGTTTGTGCCCAGATGGAAGGCTGACAGGCAGGTAGGCCATCCAGTTATTTTAGCCGGGCCGGCTCAGATGATTGGTCGTGCCTTTTTTACAGTACTACGGCTTCCACAGATGATATTTATTTATGTATTTATTGTCAAAGCATTCAATGTTTCATTGCTATCAGGATGTTAAGAGCAGTGTTTTAAAGTTGTACTCCCTACAGTAGATCAGGTCTCTGTAATTGGGCGCTCAAAGTGCACCAGATTGAAGCATTTTACTTTAAAATGTTAAAAAAAAACTTCCCGGGGGGCACCCCCGGACCCCATAGAGCAGGGGTCTCTCAAGGGGGCCAAATCCGGCCTGCGACTTCATTTTATGTGGCCCCGCAAGAGCGTGCAAAGAATATATTACGTTTATTATACGGTTACAGAAGCAGGTTGCCCATAAACTACACGTCCCACAATGCATCTCGTTTTGTGACATGCGCACTGAAGAGACTTGCAATTGTTTGCCCTGGACTTCTGCTTTCAGACGTAGTTAATTACTAAGTTATTATCCTATCTGATAATAATCCAATGCAGAGGCAATAATGTAATATAATACATTATTTTATATATATATTATATATTTATATAGTTACAACCGGCCCTTTGAGTGCAACCTTTATACGAATGTGGCCCGTGATGAAATTGAGTTTGACACCCTGCCATAGAGGATGTGACGTCCACCTCCCAATTAAAACATGTTCATAGAATACTAAATGTATTTGAAGGCTTTTTATATAAACTGTCCACCGTGTATTGGTCTTTTGTCGAGGTTTTTCATTGCCAGCTAAAATCTTGCATATAGGGCAGCAAATTGGTCAGAACCAGCCCTGGTGTCATCCCCACAGCCCCCCCCCCCCCCCCATTTGAAACATGTTCCCACAGCTATAGATGCCTAAATCCATGAAATATAATCTACGTATTCGTCCAGTATTGGATCTGCTAAAGTTTCACCATCCCGGAATAAAACAATAAATCTATCTAGGTTATTGGGTTATTTTTCAATATTTGGCAGATGGGACCAAAAGGGAGGTGTAGCTCAACAGGAACCTTTGATCTTGTGTTGGGGAACATTGACTCTGTAAACACCACTCTTAAAGTATGTGGGTCACACTGCAGCTTTTCTAAGTAAAATACTTTGATAAATGGTAGTTTTAAACGCTTTTGCCTTTTTACTTCTGATGCTAACTGATGTGAGTCCCATGGTCCCCTGAAGTGGCTGAATTACTTTAAATATAGTGTATATATTCAGGTTTACAATACACGTCCTATTCTTCATAAAGCAGGAGGCTAGGACACCCACAGCCAATTACTAAGCACATCTATGTAAGGAGGTCTTTTTAGGTTTTAAATAATATGATATATGAGGATTTGACTTCTAATGGATTATTTGTACTTTCCTTCATGCACTGGTTAATACTGCTTATAATACTAATACATCAATATGTTGCTCATTTTGTTCTGCATTAGATACATGCTAATGTTTTTCAGTCTTAATCACAGCACAAGTTCACTTACTTAGCTTACTTTACTTATTTTCTCATGTATTTATATGTAAGGACCTACAATCTTTAAAGCCTGGTTAATCCATCTTATCGATTGATTATTCAACCAATCAGTCAATGTGTTTTTCCTCAAAGGGTAACTAGAAAGGCGACCAAAACATTTTCAGATAAAAGTGTTGACATCAAAATTGTTACATTGCAATAAATAGGGGGATCTGTGGATTTCCATTATCTGGAAATGTTGGAAATGTAACCCTCCTGTTTTCTCGTAACAGCAAACTAAAGTGCAAACACGCACGTGCCCATGCACGCACACATTAGGAAACCTGAGCAAACTTTTTGTTCAGCTGATCAGAGGTTTGCTATAAAAGCCCCGGCTGCCTCCCACACTCTATGCTCTTCTGACCTGAGACCCAACATGCAGACTCTCCTCCTTGTGGCGCTGCTCGGATCCCTGGGTAAAAAACATTTCATATTCATGCACAGGCATCGTTTAATCACAGATTTACCTAAAAAGCTCAATGTTTCTGCTTTGGCATTTATTTACCCGTGTATCTGTGTTTGCAGCCGCTGTGTTCGCGGCCCCCGCTGACAAGGTGAAATGGTGCGTAAAGTCAGAGAAAGAGCTGGAAAAATGCGTCGCCCTCGCAGCCATAGCTCCTGCTTTCACCTGCGTGAAGAAATCTAACACCATCGAGTGCATCATGGCCATTAAGGTGAGGAGAGTGACCAGTGGTGTAAAGTAACTAAGTACATTTACTCAAGTACTTGAGTATTTCAACATTTTACTACTTTGTACTTCTTCCCCACTACAATTCAGAATTGAAATGGTGTACCTTTACTCCACTTATCCATCTATTTAATATATTTAGTTACTTAACCCTTATGTTGTGTTGGGGTCTCCCGTGACCCCTTTCAAGTTAAAATTATATAATAACTACGCTCTAGTTTTTTTTATCTGAACAAGGCTTCATGATATCCTCCACAACAGCTAATAAACACTACAAAACTGATGTTGACAATTTTTGCCAAGTCTGAAGGTCTCTAAAAAAAAAGTGTATAATTTGGTGTTGGGGTCTGGGGAGACCCAGCAGCATGTTGTGGGTCTCTCGGGTCAAATTTAGCCCAATCAAGATTCTTCTTTGTCTTTAGACACCCCACCCCCACCCCTTCATCCACTGTAACAATCATTTAAAACTTTTTGGGGGGAAATTGTCTTCTAATAGTCTATTATAGTCAGATAACGTAATGATCCACTGTCTTCCCTATAGGAAATACAATGAGTGAATTAATCACATGTTTTACTTAAATATGTGGTGTAATGTTTTTTGGGGCCATAACATTCAATTACAACAGGATTGTAGGGTTATGAATGCATTAGAAGTTAGTTATGATGTAGTTGAAACAATATTGGATGATAGTCATTATTTGTGAGTGTTTTGGACTGAGATAAATCATGGGTCAAAATTGACCCGAGACACCATGAACGGTAACAGCTTTTGAACACAACACAAGGTTAAACAACACTAAAATAAGACTTTAGTTACACAGGGAGTAACATTCACAAGTTACCCTTACAAAGTAAATACAAGTAGCTGCACCTTTACCAGCTTTGATAATATAATTAAAACATATCATACATTATTCTGGAATGGGACAATTTGCATAATAAATACTTTTACTTTCGGTACTTTGAGCATATTTTTTATGCCAATACTTTTGTACTTTTTATTGGATAACATTCTGAATGACTTGTACTTGTAAAAGAGTATTTCTACACTCTGGTAATTGTATTTAAGTACACGATCTGAGTACTTCTCCCACCTCTGAGAGTGATATACCCAGGGAATGCATACAGTTAATGAGATGTGCTCCATAAGGAATCACATCAAAAATATTCTTCAAAACGTTGTCTTCAGTTTGATTTTATATTTCAGCCAATGAAAATGGCTAATACATGGCGAAAAGTGATGAAGGAGGAAAGATCATCACCTTTTTTGAAAGTAGCAACAGCACAATGTGAATATTTTTAATAATATTTACAGGAAAGCTTGTTTAAAAAAAGTATCCACAGCCAAATATTCCTTAAAGGGGACCTATCATGCAAAATGCACTTTTGTACGTCTTTTCTACATGAATATGTGTCCCCGGTGTTCCAGGGAACTCACCAAGTGTCAGAAAACACAACCCTCTCTATTTTCCTCCATACCCAAATCTCTAAAAAAGGGGCTGCAACGGATCTGATAAAAACTGATCCAGATTTGAACACTGTCCTGACGTCAGGACGGTGGCGCTACGGCTATTGGGCCAACTCCACCAATCAGGAGGAGACAGCCACGGCCATTGCCGTTCGAAAGCGCTGGAGACGCTGTAGTACATATGCCAGGCCTGTAGGTGGTGCTGTTCTCACAGAATCAGCCCTTGCAAAACTAGAGCTAGAAATTGTCAAATTGACGAAATGAGGCATGGCTAAATGCATGATCTGTTTGGTATTTTGAAAAAAAAAAGTATAAATATGCCTTATATAGGTATGGTCCTACACTATATTATTCAAATATAGCATGATAGGTCCACTTTAAATATCTATAGTATAGTGGGCTACACAGGATTTCCATTAATCATATTATTATTTATGAAATGTTTTATTCTTTTAGCTGGTCAATATAGAGCTACTTGACATACTGTTGAGTCATTGTCATCGATAACATTGCATCATATCTAATAAAATCATAATCTCAACCTGGAAATCCACTGCAGTAATCCTGTGAAGTAAAAATAACATCATTTTCATATTCATTTAATATGTATTAAATTGAAGTTCTCAAGTATGGAGAAGTATTGTTGAAAATACAGTTTTTGAGCATTTACACACAAGTTATGCAATATAACCATTGATCACATGTTGGTGCAGGTTGGTAATAAATGGTGCTTTAAAACAGGCTGGTGAGGCAGATGCCATCACTTTGGACGGAGGGACATCTACACTGCTGGACTGAACAACTACAACCTGGAGCCCATTATTGCTGAGGACTACGGTACCTGTAAGTAAACACATCAGCCGTCTGATGAAATTCTCTGATGTATTAAATACGTGTTTTTAATTTTTGCTCACATTTGTTCTGCACTCATCCAGCTTCAGGAACCTGCTACTACGCTGTTGCTGTGGTGAAGAAGGGCACTACATTTGGCATCAAAGGGCTCCAGGGGAAGAAATCCTGCCACACTGGCGTGGGTAAATCTGCAGGCTGGAACATCCCCGTAGGCACTCTGGTGTCCATGAACTTAATTCAGTGGTCAGGCGTTGAAGACACCTCTGTGGAAGACGGTGAGTAACACTGAATCTTACGACAATCCAAAAAACAGAATCAATATGTCACTATAATTATGTCCTCAGTATTTCTCCTTTGGAATTTGTATAATTTTAGATCCCTGCAACCTCATTTATTGTAAAGTTCTTCAAGTTTACTGTGGCAGTTTTCAAATGTGGTTAATGTTGGACATTCAAACAAAATGCAACTAAACCACATGCTTCTGTTGAGTCAAATGTGATGGTTTGACTTTAAAAGAAAAGTACATTTGTTATGTTATTTAAATTACAGACGGAAATCAGAAAAGTGAACCGAAGACATTTGTTTTGCGAAAAACAAACTTTATCCGGGAGAAAAAATGTGTTTCTCAAAACGTACCTGAAAAGGCAGTTTTAAAATGTTTAGGAGACCAGGATCAATCTTTTTACAACACTCAGTAAGAAGCATATTTCCGGAAAATATTAAACATAGTTATAGTTTTATAGACTTAGTTAAACAAGTATTTGTATGCCCAATGTGTTTAATTTGACTATTTACGGGCAACAAAAACATAATATAACATTTGAAGCAGCTCCATCGTGTAAAGAACTCAAAAACAGCATTTCTAAAATCTCTTTTTGTGCACAGCGGTGAGCAACTTCTTCTCCGCCAGCTGTGCCCCAGGGTCAGCGCGTGGCAGCAAACTGTGCGAGCTGTGCCGTGGAGACTGCTCCTGGTCCCACAACGAGCCTTACTACGGCTACGCCGGAGCCTTCCAGTCAGTATCTCCTCTACACGGTTAACTTTCAATATGATCACAGCTCCATCCTGGGACTCTTTTGTTTAATGGACCTGTTGGTTTGTAACAGGTGTCTGAAGGACGGCGCTGGAGATGTGGCTTTTGTGAAGCATCTCACTGTCCCTGGTCAGTGTCACATTTTCATTTTTTCTATTCATTTTTGAATAATTGACTTATATATTAATGTTAGCCAAGCTTATTTGTTTAAAATATGTTTTTACAAATTGTAATTATGTATCAGTAATTGTTCTAATGAAAATCTTTTGAAGCTTTAATCACATACTCATATGAGAATTAGTTTTACTGTTAAATTACGCTTGGATTTAAAACCACGGCTAAGATTCTCACTCTTGGTCATAATTGCCATAACTGATATCATATTTGTGGGATTTGACCAATGAAATGAACAGAACTTGACAAAATGTGGTATCAGTTTTTGACTGATTGTAGGAGTGATATTTATAACATTGTTGTATCACACTTTCAGATTCCGAAAAGCAAGACTATGAGCTGCTGTGCAAGGATGACACCAGAGCGCCTATTGACGACTACAGGACCTGCCATCTGGCCAGAGCACCGGCTCACGCAGTCGTCAGCCGCAAGGACGCGCAGCTTGCTGACTTCATCTGGAATAGCCTCAACTCAGTACAGGTATGACACAAATGATCTGTACTGCACAAAGATCGAGGAGTAAAGTTGAATAAGTGAGGAGATGGAGGAATACAGTGAGTCAGGACATAAAATGACTGATTCAAACATGTTACTTTTAAACCTTTCAGGACTTTCAACTCTTCTCTTCTGAAAACTATGCACCTTCCAAAAACCTGATGTTCAAGGACTCAACAGTCAGGCTGGTGAGGCTGCCTGCAAACACAGACTCCTTCCTGTATCTGGGTGCTGAATACATGAGCATTGTCCGCTCCCTTAAGAAAGGTACTGTTAACACACAGATAGAACACACATACTGTAGAGACAGGCAACACAAACAAAATGTCCACTGGTCAATTTTAAGAATGTAGGCTATTTTACTACTTTATCATGTTAGACTAGTGGATAGAAATAATTCAAATTAAACATGAAGGTGTTTCTTTTGCTAATCTTTTTGCATCTGAAGATTTCATTTCTAAACCAAAAGTTAGCATTAGATAATTCCTTATTTGCACATTTAAACATTTCAGAAAACTCATAAAATATAAGCAATCTACTGAAGAAATGTCATGTATATACTAATGTAAACCTTGTACCCTATTCACCTGTAGTGTCTCTCCCAGAACTTGCAAACCATCCCTCAAACACACTTATTTAGTTGCAGACACTGACTCTTGTTACGTAACCTTCCAGAGCCAGCAAGCTCTGCTTCCTCCGCAATTAAATGGTGCGCTGTGGGCCACGCTGAGACCACCAAGTGTGACATGTGGAGCATCAACAGTCTGGGTGATGACAGCACCGCCATTGAATGCCAGAATGCCACCACAGTTGAAGAATGCGTGAAAAAGATTATGGTATAGACTCTTGATGAAGAAAATATGGGAATATCTTTAATATCTATTTAGTTTTGATTCAGTGGTGTTTTATTCTGATGCTATATTTGACCCTGTAGCGCAAAGAGGCTGATGCGATGGCAGTGGATGGAGGTCAGGTGTACACAGCAGGAAAGTGCGGCCTGGTGCCAGCTATGGTGGAGCAGTATAGTGCAGGTATGAGGCCTACATAGAAACCATCCCATACAATCCTGTGTTTGAACTGTTACACATTCATAATATTTGGATCTCTGTCTGTCTCCACAGATCTTTGCAGCAACCCTGGAGGTAAAATGAAATGTTAAAATATTGATAAGTTTATTTGATAACAAAATAACATACATGGTACTTTTAACTTGAACCATAAAGATTAGGAGTGTGTGATCAAATGCAGCCTTGAGGACCAAAACATGGTTTTAATGTCACAATATTACAAATGAAAAACAAGTTTTTAAAAGAGAAGCCCCATTTGATTCTAATGAAGTGTACAGAGTGAAAACCTTTTATTCTCTTAAATAACACTTTGTGAAAATGATTAGGAAATTACAGAGCAGATGATCTTTGAATTGAATTATCTATAACTTCAAATGATCTTGACAAAACGTTTGTAATTGGAGTCCTTCTGTACTTCCACTGTTGCAGGCACGGCCTCGTACTATGCTGTTGCTGTGGTAAAGAAGAGTTCAGGTCTGACCTGGGACACGTTGAAGAGCCACAGGTCTTGCCACACTGGACTCGGCAGAACTGCTGGCTGGAACATCCCCATGGGTCAAATCCACAAACAGACTCAAGACTGTGACTTCAGTAAGCGACCGTGTGCTCTTCCCATGTGCAAATACGTAACGAAAGACACGGAAAGCTGCCAAGATTATGTTTGTGATCAACAATATAAAGACCTTTTTTATTGAATGCGCAGTATTTACAAAGTTGTAGGAACTAAACATCATTTTTTTGTACGTTTTTAGTGCGTTTAGACAACTCAAAGCGCTTGGTTAGATAAGCTTAAGACTATTAATACTATTTTTCACAAAGACAACACTGTTTGGATCTCTGAGATGTAAGATCCAAAAAACAAAAGAAAACAAAGAAACAAAACAGATCATTTAGGTTTTCACAGTTCTGTGGTTTGCATACCCAACATCAACTCCGACCACCTCCCTATGACCTAGAACAAATTGAAATGATCCTAGAGAAAAAACTAAATTCTCAGGGAACACAATTAACACAATAACGTTTTCTCCAAAATCATGCACTAGAAATGCAGGTTTTAGGATCCATGATTAGTTTCCTTCCTTCCTCTGAGTGTAACACCTGCCTCCTTCGTCTCGTCCTCTCCTCAGCCAAGTTCTTCAGCAGCGGCTGTGCCCCCGGATCAGACCCCAGCTCTCCGTTCTGTTCTCAGTGTGCCGGCAGTGGAAAGACGGTGGGAGATGAGTCAAAGTGCAGTGCCAGTGCTGAAGAGCAGTACAACGGCTACGCAGGAGCTTTTAGGTAGGACAAAGGACAGTGGACATTCATCCACATTCAAACCTTTTTCAGTTTCAATCCTGGTAGCCAAGAAATAGCACAAACTCCTCATAAAACCCCAAAACACACATATGTTTGTGTATGGCCAGAGGTGGGGACTCGAGTCACATGACTTGACTCGAGTCAGACTCTTGACTTGTCTTTTTTTGACTTGAGACTTGCTTGACTAACATTGATAAAAGACTTGACTTGACTTTGACTTGGTATTTATGACTTGAGACTTGACTTAAGCTTGAGACAGATGACTTGAAAGGACTTGACTGTTTAAAATTAAATATTTGCGTTTGTTTTTGTAGTGAGATATTACGTTTAGTTTTTTCGAAAAACGTGATTGGGTGATTATAGCGCCGTGCGCGCAAACCTGGCAACCCACTAGACGGCAGGAGAGTCAGTTAACATGGCAGCGGCTAGCGTTACTCCAAAATAGTGAAGTTTGGATTCAAGGATTATGTTGTCGATGACGCTAATAAGAAGAGAACAGCGGTATGCAGGGTCTGCAGCATAAAGATCAGTGACACGACCACCACAACATCCAACTTCATTCGTCACTACAAAAAACCCACAGAGAAAGGTGCGTGAATGTGTTGTGTTAGCTAGAAAGCTAACGTTAAGTTTAAGCTACGTTAGACTTGGTTTCAAATCGATTAAGCATTACAAAGAGAAGACAAAACGGTAAATGAACACTAGAACCGCCAAGGGATTCATTTGACTAACCCTGATACTGACGGGCGTCAGGAGAGAGGAGAGAGAGGAAAAGAGATGCCTCGTTTATTTCCCCTGTGTTATCAGAAGTTACTGTAAACTGTTGAATCATGTAGTTCATCTACTTTTAGTAGTTTGTTTAAATGTTTTAATTATGTTGTTTTTGTTTGTAGAAGTGCATCATTCCTTGATTTATTGTAAAATGAATCTGAACTTTTTGATCTGTTATGATGATAAACTGAAGCAATTTCTAAATTAACCCAATTAAGTGAGTTTTAAATCGTCCTACTTAGTTTATAAGGAAATGATATACTATGTAGGTGCTGACGCTGTTGGCGGTTCTAGTGTTAACAGACATTTCAATTAAATATGTGTAATGGCAAATGCCATATATGATTTTCTTACCTGGAATTCTGCCTTTTTGAACAGACTGGCTCTGAGTCCTAGCTATACTGAGTCCTAGCTATACTGAGTCCTAGCTATATTGTCTGCAGTTCTGGGGTTAATATGAATCTAATAGGATTGTCATCGGTCTAAATTAGATTTCAAATGATTAACTGTGTATGTAATGAAGATCATAGTGTGGGTTGAATCCATTTTCATAACCACTGGGCTTATTTATCAGAATTTCATATGACTTGACTTGACTTGACTTGACCTGAGCAATGACTTGACTTGACTTGCTTGACTCTCACCACAGTGACTTGGGACTTGCTTGATACTTGTAGGTCAAGACTTGAGACTTGCTCATGACTTGCACATGTAGGACTTACTCCCACCTCTGGTGTATGGCATAAAAACTGAAGATATCTTGTTATTAATTTAATTAATTACTTCTTTGCTGCTAATAAACCATTTTATTTGACTTTTCAAGAGAGCCAGGCTAGCTGTTTCCCTATGCTTTATTCTTTATGCTAAGTTAAGCTAACTTCCACCTGACTTTAGCCCTTTACCTAACATTCAGGGGTATCAATCTTCTGCTCTAATAAGCAAATAAAGGTATTCCATGGTATTTACTTTCTCTTCCAGAGCACCTCATCTTTGTGTTGTTATGTTGTGCATGTCATTATAGGTGTTTGGTTGAGGATGCCGGGGACGTTGCTTTCATAAAACACACAATTGTTCCAGAAAACAGCAATGGTGAGAGACTGACACTTACCTGTCTTAATCTCAGCTATGAATGTGTTATTTATATAAACCTAAACCATCCTCCACCTCTTCTTGTCAAAGGCAATGGTCCAGCATGGGCTAGTGGAGTAAACGCTGATGACTACCAGCTGATCTGCCCTGGGCAGGCTGCCCAGTGGAAATCTCAGAGTACGCCAAGTGTAACCTGGCTGCTGTGCCCGCCCACGCTGTGGTGACGCGTCCGGAGACCCACAGCGAGGTTGTTCGAATCCTTCTTGAACAGCAGGTCAGTGATGATTTAGGTCATGAGGCATAAGATAAAGAATAAAACATGCATTTTTTCTAACTTTCAACAGCATTGTTTTAACTCTAAACCCGGGTCAAATGCTGGCCTTGTAAATAGGTCTGTTTCTAAATCTTTGTTTTTGTTTACAGGCCAAGTTTGGTAGCAGTGTCAGTGATGCCCCATTCAGGATGTTCCAGTCAGGTTCAGGGAGAAACCTCCTCTTCAAGGACTCCACCAAATGTCTCCAGACGATTCCGGCTGGAACAAGTTTTGAAACCTTTTTGGGAGCAGAGTACATGACTGCCATGAATTATCTCAGACAGTGCGGTGAAACCACTCCAGGTTAGTACTACTGTTTGATCATAACTTTCTTTATTGTATTTTTGTATCTTAGACATATCAAAATACATATTTGCATCTGCTCGGCATACCCAATTCCGTTTTTGTAACTTTTTTCCCCTCAACAGATCTGGAGAAATCTTGCACTTTCCATTCCTGCCAGCAAAAAAACTAGTGGCAATCAGGGACCAAGAGGTGCCTTATTCAGCCATGAGTGATACGGGCACTTCCCTTCCCACACTCACAAATTGCCTTTTGTATTTTCTTACTGATCTTTTCTTACTGATTTTTTAAAAGTATAACCAATAATTGCACTACCACAACTTACAGATCAACTTTCATGTAAACAATCACTACCACCTCTAGCTTTTTTCATGCTGGTGTAACATATGTTCCAATACCTTTGTTATTGGATCCACTATGTTACGTTAACACGTGCCTGACTTCTCTCAAATAAAGCCTTTTAATGTTCTTTTGTGGTGACAGTATGTTGTTTTTTTGGATTAATGCCTTAGCATTCATGTTGAGTGTCATTAAAAGTACACAGTAGTATCGTAGTGAAAAAGGACAATATTTGTTGTCCCCCAATTCGCTTCATGGGCCAGAAACAGTCTGGAATAAACCGATTTATTGGCTGTAATCTGTAACTTTAAATCTTTGTTGTAAAACACAGCTGGAGTCTATAAGGTCTTAAAAGTGCATATATGGGGTTGAGTATCATTAATCAAAATTAAATAAGAATTCATTGGAAAAAATTGGAAAAAATAAGAGCTTTTTGGGGAATTATTCAGAAGCGAGGTGTTGCAATAGTCCTTGAAAGAATGGAAGTTACTTTTAGATAAGTAGAGACACTACAAACTGATACACACCTGAACATCATCAGGAGAGGACTCTTTAAAGTAGAGACACTACAAACTGATACACACCTGAACATCAGCAGAGGACTCTTTAAAGTAGAGATACTACATACTGATATACACCTGAACATCAGCAGGAGAGGACTCTTTAAAGTAGAGACACTACAAACTGATACACACCTGAACATCAGCAGGGGACTCTTTAAAGTAGAGACACTACAAACTGATACACACCTGAACATCAGCAGGAGAGGACTCTTTAAAGAATCAGAAAAATCATCGTATATTTATTCACAAGTTTTAATAAAACATAGATATAGAGTTCACTTATTTAGAGTCTTTAAATACAATCCCAATACCTGAATGATATAGAGAGGAATCAATCTTTAACTCAAGTAAATTGTCTTAATTTAACAGAAAATCACATTTATCTCAAATAGATTACAATCTTTACAACACCCTGTATCCATAGAGTTTAGTAGCGATGAAGAAAAAAACCTTTTAACAGAGAAATAACATTTGATCAATATCCAAATCCCTTGAGCCACAGCTGGAATAACTTATCCCTGTAAACCAGTTAACCAGTTGACCTTCAGTCAGTTTCCAGTTCACCACTGTCAGATCACAGAGGGGCAATTAATTTACCGTCCAACCCCATACATGTGCCATTTGAACACTTCTTACTATGACGGTTCCCAGTGGATTTTCAGAAAAGACACGGTTGCAGAAAGCAATTCACGCCAATATTCCCTTTCGTCCCTCGAGTCTCAACTGAGGACGAAGTCAAATTGCTTGTTCGCAACACAAACAGAATCCCCTCCCTACCCTCACAAGAACTGGAAGATCGGTCACGGCATTGCATCGCTTACACATCCTGATACATGTCACATGATAAAGAGCAAAAAAACTCAACAAAAAACATCCACAAATGTAAAATATTTTTTAAATTTAAAACCCAAAAATAATAACAATAACTATAAAATAAAAAATGTTTAAAGAATAACTAGAGGGGGGACGTATAGACTTAGTCAGGGGGTAGGACATTCAATGAATTAAAATATGATATATCCCTCAAAACCTCACATACTATATATAATATCCTACTCTTGTTACTGTAAATTTGTAATTCAACATGTATATGTTCTACTATTTTGTAATGCTATTTCATTCCTATTGAGATGTTTACAATTTGGAATGTTTATTTATAGTCTTTTTACGCTGCACACATGTACCACATTGGGATCAATAAAGTACTTCTTATATCATCTTATCTTAAAACTCACCTCTTCACTCTTGCCTTCAACTCCTAATCCTCTAACTCCTCGCCCTTATTCCACCGATTTTAGCACTTTTTAATTTTCTTGTTCTCTTCTTTACTTTTTTTGTAAAGCGCTTTGAGCTCCGGGAAAAGAGCAACATAAATAACACGTATTATTATTATTATTTGAGAAGCAAGGTATGAAACACATTTATTTTTTACAGTAGCTGGTTGTTGTTGTTGTTGTTGTTGTTGTTTATCTATTGATGGGAACAACAGGAGAGGAAATGAGGAAGTTGTGTGAGCACAAAAGCACTGACATGGGCCGTTTCTCAATCGGGAGGATATTGGCTTCCAAGCCAATATTGCAAGGATGCTACGTCATCGAGTGCCGCTGAAGGACTGTTCCAATCTCCAGCATACTTGGAATTCCCCCGAGGCTGCGTCCTTGGTTTGGGGGAAATTTCGAGGCTGCACATGGGTAGACTTTGTGTCCTTAAAATCCCCACAATGCTTTGCGCATGGACCAATTTCCCCAAATCTGTGGCGGAAGATGTAAGGCGGGGTCTCTCATATGACGCACACCTGCACACTTGCTAGCCTGTTCCACTCTTTGTTTTCCGAATGCCAGGAAGTATTCTTGCCTCGCTTCTGAAGCAAGGCGCTCGGCTCGGCTGTGCTACCAAGCAAGCATCCTCGCGATTGAGAAACGGCCAAAGTTGCATTAAATTGACCGGACTTCTTTCTGCGGATTGATATGACTGCACAAAATAATAATAATAATAATAATTAAAGCTGCAAGCAGCGTTGAGCGGGTCTTCGACGCTCCGCAGGCTGTTGTCCGCACGTCGAGGTGTGTTTGTGGGTGTCTCGAGGACTCGGCCGTTGGCAAACGTGGGAAGTTTCAGGCCGATCGGACAATGTATTTAGGAGTTACAGCAGTATCATAAACATTGTGTTTGATGGCGAGTGATCTGTCGCCATGGCAACGGAATTTGATGACACCCCATAATACACCTAGATGTGTTGAGGGCTGCATCGTTATCAAACCTGTGAAGTTTTGGGCCGTTTGGAGCATGTTAACTGGAGTTATGAGAAAACCGTGTTTCACGGCGACCATTTTGTTACCATAGCAACGACATTTGACGAAATCTCAAAACTGACACATATATGTCTCGAGGGCTTGACCGTTAGCACACATGTGAAATTTCAACACTTTTTTACCATTTACACAGGACTTAAAGCAATATCGTGCTTAACGGCGAGGGATGCGTTGCCATGGCAACAGCTTTTGAGGAAAACTCACTATTGTCATATTGAGGTGTTGAGGGCCGGACCATTAACTGTCATCTGAAGTCTGGTGCAGTTTGGACCATTTTCCATCGAGTTATGACAATACTGTGTTTCATGGAGAGGGATCTGTCGCCATGGCAACGGCATATGATGACATCCCATAATTGGCGTAGAGCTGTTGAGGGCCGGACCATTAACTGTCATCTGAAGTCTGGTGCAGTTTGGACCATTTTCCATTGAGTTAAGACAACACCGTGCGTCATGGCGAGGGATCTGTCGCCATGGCAACGGCATATGATGACATCCCATAATTGGCGTTGAGCTGTTGAGGGCCGGACCATTAACTGTCATCTGAAGTGTGGTGCAGTTTGGACCATTTTCCATTGACTTAAGACAACATTGTGATGTATGGCGAGGGATGCGTTGCCATGGAAACGGCATATGATTACATCCCATAATTGGCGTATAGCTGTTGAGGGCCAGACCATTAGCCATCATCTGAAGTCTGGTGAAGTGTGGACGATTTTCCATTGAATTAAGACAACATCGTGTTTTATGGCGAGTGATTCGTTGCCATGGAAACGGCATAAGGTGAGATCTCAGATTTCACGTAGAGCTGTTGAGGCATCGACCGGTGATATAAAAGTGAAGATTGGGGGACGATGGGACCGTGTCCATTGGTTACAGCGACACCGTGTTTTATGGCGAGGGATGCGTTGCCATGGAAACATTATATGATTACATCCCATAATTGGCGTATAGCTGTTGAGGGCCAGACCATTAGCCATCATCTGAAGTCTGGTGCAGTTTGGACCATTTTCCATTGACTTAAGACAACATTGTGTTTTATGGCGAGGGATGCGTTGCCATGGAAACGGCATATGATGACATCCCATAATTGGTGTAGAGCTGTTGAGGGCCGGACCATTAACTGTCATCTGAAGTGTGGTGCAGTTTGGACCATTTTCCATTGACTTAAGACAACATTGTGTTTTACGGCGAAGGATGCGTTGCCATGGAAACGGCATACGGTGAGATCTCAGATTTCACATAGAGCTGTTGAGGCATGGACCGGTGATATAAAAGTGAAGATTGGGGGACGATGGGACCGTGTCCATTGGAGTTACAGCGACACCGTGTTTTATGGCGAGGGATGCGTTGCCATGGTAACGCCATATTAAGTAACATCAAATTTGACGTAGAGCTGTTCAGGGCCGCAGTGTTAACCATCATGTGAAGTTTGGTGGCATTCTGAGTATGTAAATTGGTGTTATGACATCATCGTGTTCCATGGCGAGGGATCGCCTAGCATCAAGCGAACTTTGGCGCCAAATCACGGCTACGCCGTGCGAAAGAAAAAACTTCTGTGATAACTTTGAATTGCCCATGTCTCGAGACGCTACCCGACGAATTTCGAGTCGTACGGATAAAGTCCCTGGGAGAAGATAGATTTTGTGCGGAGGACGAAAAACGCGATAAATCGCGTTTTTCCGACGCCAAATTGAAAATGGCCGACTTCCTGTACGTTATTTTATACCCCTCCAAGAGGCTTTTTTGTTTGTCTCCACACCCTAGATATGGGTAGCGAGTTTCGTTCGTTTACGTGAAAGTTAAAGTGCGGGAGTTTACGTTAAAAACGGAAGTGGGCGTGGCCTACGCAATTTTTTACGCAAAGTTCCGGAACCAATTACATATCGCAAGTTGCACCACTTCTGACGCGCGTGCACAATTTGGTGAGTTTTCACATATGTTGCGGGGTCAAAGGTTTATCGGTCGCTGCGCGACCGATTTCAATAGGGTCTTCGCCGACCTAGGTCTCAGACCCTAATAATAGATTCCATTTTTATAGCGCCTTTCAAGGGACCCAAGGCCGCTTTACATGCTGTGAACAAACAAACAAACAAACAAGTAGTCCCTTGATCCTCCTTAGCAACAGTCTTTTATTTAAAGTCGCAGTCTGTTAGCGGAAATTAACAACCTCTGGAATGTCCAAATTGACCAATCAGAATCGAGTATTCAACTTATCCATGTCATAATAAACAATAATTGACTCCATAGTGAATTTCAGCATAGTTTAGTGACACAAATACATAATATTCTTTTGTGATTTTGACATTTTAGGGCTGTACTAAACCTCAAGAATCTTTTAGGGTTTTTAAACTAAGCTTTGGATACCTGTCTAAATATTTGCTGCAACACAAACCATTAACACAGATGCTTTGATGTACAAGACTAAACGCTCCCTTTGTGTTTGAGAGAGAGCTGATGGAGAATGGAGACATTCTAAGCGTCTTTTCACTGTGTTTATTTCCTTCATCAATTGCAGGTATTGCACAATGAGATGTTACATTTCCAACATGGCAGGGTGAAAAAAGGTCTCTTGATGACATTTTCTCTTCGCGACGCAGCACAAAGAGAGAGAGTGGCAGCTCATCACGATGTGTCAAAAAAGCTTTTGTCCTTAAAGACTAACCTTAAAGATAAGATAAGATAAGGTAGTACTTTATTGATCCCAATTTGGGACATTGTTGCATCTCAGCAGCATAAAAGACATGGCATTGTACAATACAAATGTAAAAGACTAGAAAAACAAAGATGCGTTGTTGATAAGGTCATCAACCATCATCGTTAACCTGAGGCCTGTACTACGAAGCTGGTTCAACCTAACCTGGATATGTTGGAGTTAGCCGTTGGCCCAATCCAAAACATACGCGCTCTCGCTAAGCTGTACTACGACGCTGGTTATCAAGTGGATCGCTCAAGCCAGCCGTGTCCTATCTAGTTAGGTGCGCGTTCACATGAAAGGGGTGGTATTTGGAGCATTCGACCAATCTCAAACATGGACAAGCGTACTGACAGCGCAGCGTCATACTTCCTGAATGAAAAGTGAACTTTAATATTAGTCAATATGAGAAGTTAAACTTTAAACATCCATGACTTAAACATTTTATCCAGGATCAAAGCCACATAGCTGCACCTGCAAGGTGAATACAGCTGGTAAAAGAAAAAGTGTTTGAATGCGTACATTAACAGGTTTATAATATCACTGCCCAAGACACGATCTGACTTTAATTACATTTGACTCGAGTGTTTCGTCAACTTAATGTGTTGCTTAAAATAATACTTCTGCATACAGTATGTGACACTGTGAGTGTTGCACGGCCCGATACGGCTCAGCTGACTCAGATAAGGAAATATATGATACATTATGATGTGATATGATATGAATGATAATGGGACACATCGACGTCTGCACTCACAGTGCCGCGGACTGTACTTAATGTTACTCTGATCCGGTTTACTTATGTTGTGGCAGATATTTAAGTAAGCTTTCTTAACGCTAATGTTATAATAGTCAGATTGCTCTGAAGACGGGAGGGGATATTCTATTCATTTTCACGTTCACAGTCAGTTGATTTTTGCCGGCCGTCTTTCCTGCAACGGCAGTTTTTCTGTATTTCCTCTATCCTGTAATATGAATTGATCGCTTTAAACTCCGCACACGGAACTCTGATTGGTCAGCAGGCGGTGCTTTCACTGAGTTGATCTCTTAGCCTGCAACCTAACCTCCTCCCGAGGAGTTAGAAGCTCAGCATAAGTTACCATGGAGATCTAGCCGCTAAAAAGAGAACCAGCGTTGTGGGACCGGAAAGCCTGAGTTTTCCCTGAAGTTTAGCCGGCTAAGCGAAAATCCGGCTTCATAGTACAGGCCTCTGTTAAGCCCTGAGCCTGTTTTTCAGGTCTCAGGCTCGAAAATGACATTCCCAGAACAATTACTATAACTTCACTTCTAAAAGGGTTAAATGAATCATTTTTTTTCTCAAAGTAATGATAAACCTGTGAGTTGGATGTAGAAAAGTCAGAATCAATATAATCTTTTTTTATTTTAAAGTAAATTCAGATTGAACATAGTAAAAACATGTAAATGATAGTGCCCGTCCAAAAATAAACCATTACTTATAGTGAAACCACCCTTGAATGATGGGATAGTAGACTAAAAGCTTTAGGAATCCAAACTATAACATATAATAAGTACCCTGTATCAAGATTGATGCAAAACAAGTGACATTTGACCTTTTTTAGAGAGGTTTAGCAAAAAACAAAACACTTCTGGGGTCATTTGGTGGATTTTCCATATCTCTGGCCCCCCTCGTTCAATTTTGATGATTGACACCTCTTTTTAACCGTTAGAGCCAATAGAATCGAGGGGAAGTTCCTAAAATCCATCTAAACATTACCCATTGGTGAATGAGTGATGCGTAGCCAGAATGCCCAAAACTGGATGCTGTCATACACTCTAGTAGCTATCATAGCAGCTATATATGAAAACTCCGTTACTGACATAAAAATTGAATGATGGATTATCAGTAATCTTTTCAAAAGTAACACCGACACATTGGATTAACCTATGGATTAACTTCAGCAGAGTTTTTATCGTTTTAATTTAATTGAACACAACTTTTGATGAGAACAACAGCAAAAGTAAGAATATCTCTGTTTTTTGCTCCGTAAAGCTACGTGATGTCTGGGTTTGCTTACCATGCCGCGAGTTTTGATCGCTCGGTGATGATACATATATTTCTGGAATCTGTGGAATCTCAGTTTGCCAGCTGAGATCTTGTTTTGTTTTCAGAACATTTTCTAATGTTTTTACTTATTCCGAAAAATGTGCAGACTTTCAGAACATTTCAGAACATTTTACTTACTGAGAACATTTCTGAAAATGTATTATTTTCTGAACATTTCTGAAAACTTTACTTTCTGAACATTTCTGAACATTTAACTTTTTCTGAACATTTTACTTTCTGAACATTTCTGAAAACTTTACCTATTGAGAAAATGTCAGAACATTTAAATTTTTCAGAAAATGTCAGACATTTTCATAAATGTTTACTTTTTCAGAAAATGTCAGAACATTTTACTTTCAGAACATTTAATGAGAAAATCTCTGAAAAGATATATTTTTCTGATTTGATGCCCCTGTGGGTTCATCTGGAGAGGGTATATAAAGCCTCTCTGCCTCTCTCTGCTTTTTCCTACAGGCACCCGGTTCTGTTGAGTATGTTGTTTGTTACTTTAGTTGCTTTACTTTGTGCACCTCAACACTTTACAATATATTACAATAACATAATAATAATAATCAATTCATTCCTTCAGGTAGCTTCGAGAGATTTTAGGTAGAGGTATTTAAGAGGTAGTCTATCGTTTTGAATATATTAATGTTTAATCAAACTACCTCACACATTTATTTAAATCTGGACTATCAAAACGTTTTCCACATTAGTTGTTGACATTTAGTTTCCTGTAGATCTTTTAACCACCACCTCATTTAGAAGAAAATCAACATGTTTGGTTGCACTTGCATAATTTATGTCTTATTCAGTAACGGCGCGCTTCTTTGACATTAGACACATCAGGAAAACTCTAAATCAAGTATCTGTATTTTTAGGGAATAATGGGGTTGAGTATCATTAAATTAAATAAAAACTAATTGGAAAAAATAAGAGCTTTTTGGGGAATTATTCAGAAGCGAGGTGTTGCAATAGTCCTTGAAAGAATGGAAGTTAATAACATTCACCAAAGAAAATAATAGGAGTCTTTTTTTATAATTATTTAGAGATTTTACATTTCTCATAATTTTAGATATCTATATTTCTTAATTGTTCTGAAAAGTCATAATTCGGACAAAAGTTCAGATTTCTAATTTTTTCTGAAAAAGTCAATAATTTGGACCAAAAGTTAGAATTTAAGAACATTTTGAGAAAAAAAGTCAAATTTTCTTAATTTTTCTTAAAAAGTTAGAACTTTAAGAAAAAGCCAGAATTCTAAATTTCACAAATACATTTTTTTTTCACATGCGACCCTAATCCTCATCCGTAGATATTAAAAAAACCTTTTAAATTATTTCTCTTTTGTCCAACACATTAAAGTTACATTACAGCATTGTTTGTGTTTCTAGTCTCTATAAGGCACCAAAGATCACATGATGATGGAACCTGAGATCTGGATGAAGTCGAAAATACGATAAAAGTGAAAATATATTATTCATAGGATTTATAAAAATAAATATGGATAATTATAATCAGTAGGATCTCCCTGATACTCGACCCTAGCAGAATGAACCGTCACTAAACAAAGTAATAATGCAGTCAGACTTTAGGAACCGAGTCGTACCGTCTTTATGTCGGAGCTCTCCTGGGTTTCTGATTCTTTTGATCCCATTTTTTAGGTGTTTTAATGTATTTACAAACATTTCAGACTGGCTTTGTTGTTGTTTGTTTTATTAAACAGCATGCCTTTGGATACACCTAACCTTGAAATGTTATTTTCTTTGGGTTTTAATTGAACAGAGAGGCTCTGCATGTATTATAATGTAATGTATGTAATATAAAACACATTTTAATGACATGTGTTAGTTATTCTGGGTTTAACCGCAGACTCACTGCTTCTGTTCAGACGTCTCCAGTGTTATGTGGCAGTATAAAAAAGGCTTGTTGATATAAAAGCCTTATTCATAAATAATTTAAACCAGCTGTTTGTGTATATATCCATTTGTTGCATATGTAAATGTCTGCACACTATGTTTTAATTTAATTTTAAATACCAATTGTTTTCTTTTATTCTGGAGTTGATGTGCTAAAATTGCCACTTGACACTTTAAGGGGGAGAAGCATTATGATGATGAAGAGGATGATGAAGATGATGTGCAGCTTCCCAAAGAAGGCTAATTTAAACTTTCATTTAGTGCTAACTAACGATTTCTAGTAAATAAAGTCATTATTTTCCACCAAATTAATTGTTTAAACCCATTTTAGAATCATCAGTCAAGCTGTAACCTACATCTGTTTGATATTTTAATAAATTAATGAAAACTTTATTTTCATTCCCTTTCATTTCTTTATTCCTATATATGAATAAATACATTTGAAAGCATCCGCATGTGTGTCTTTTTTTAGGTTGCTATAGAAACGATCTCTTCTGTTTCTAAAGGGACAGTTCAACCAAAACAATATTGATCCTTTATTACAAAAACTCATACATTTGCAACGTTTATCCTCCACTCCCCATGAGGGTGAAACACACAGATGAGTTCAGAATAACGCTCATAAAGATTTTACTGAAATGTCTGATTTCCGATTTTTTTGAAAAAGTCTAGATTTTTTTGAAAAGTCAGAATTCAAATTTTTTCTGAAAAAATTCTTTATTTTGAGAAAAACTGAATTTTGAGGGAAAATATATATATTTATTTTTTTATGAAAAAGTCAGAATGTTGAGAAATAAAATCAGTTTTTTTCTTGAAAAGCAGAAAAAAAGTCAGATTTTTGAGAAATAATTTCCAACTGACACCTCAAGGGGGACCAGCTGATGATGATGATGTCTTCAAAGGGACAGTTCAACCAAACATTTTTATTTTTCCTCAGAGACTGAAGCAAGATAAGACCCAGACTTTCCATTTCTTTTTCATTTCTCCTCATATTTTTCATCGCCTACCTTCATCTCATCCGTCCTCTCCCTGTCTCCCGTATTCTAATCCTGTATTAATTATTCCGGCAATCAGACCTACTAATAGACGTAACAGATGCTATTGAGTCTATGTAAGTTTACAGCGAGGCTCGAACCCACCTGGATCAGCAAGGTCTCACCTCTACTAACTTCTGAAGAACGAGGTTCAATTATCTGCTGTTTCAATTCAGACGACACACTAAATCCATTTAAGCGATCCCGTAGGATTTGGTATCAGTAATGAGGTGTGGCCCTGCCTAAGTGTGAGTGTGTCGGGAACAGATTGTCCTACTCTTGACTTAACAATCAACATCGGCACCTCTATTGTTTCCCCGACTCAGGCCCAGGCTCCACGGGAACGCATACGGCAAAACGCATAAGATTAACGCAAACGCAATCGCCAAAAAGCTTCCGTCCACACGCAATATACACCGGATAGTGTCTTGCCACACGAGACAGCTCCGTTTAGATCCAACCGCTGGAAAAGCTGCAGTACATATGCCGAGCCTGTACGTGGCGCTGTAACTTCCTCCACAAAAGCAGCAACTTCCTCCACAAAAGCAGCGAAGAAGAATGGTTGTCATGGCTGCACTTCTGTTTATTCTCCGCGGTGGGGGCCGAGGGATCCGGGCAGAGTTTTTCACCGGTCAACGTGTGTTAAAGTTTAAATCTTCCGGACAAAATTATAAAAGTGCCGGTCAAAGGTCTTCTTTGTTATTTATTGAGCTTTAAAACAAATGAATAACGACTCTATATAATGATAATAATAAAATACACGGAGCCTGTCTTCTGACAGCGTCAGTGTCTGTCTCATGCAGCAGCTGATCCAGTAATGATGACTCGACAGGAAAAATAAACATATTTATAACTAGTTTAGTTTGAGAGGTAATTAAAATAGCTAAGGGTGATGATCTGACTTGAAGTGTGTGTTTGCTCCCGCTGCATCACAGCGGGAGGAGCTGCGTGTCTCCGTCCTGTCAGATTAGACTTCACTCGCGTTTATGTCCATATCGAGATAAAGATAAATAATCTGAATTCAGTGTGCAGTGTACTTTTGCGGGGGTGAGCAGCAGAGGTGGGGAGAGGCGGGGCTATTGCGTCCACACGGCCCCGTTGGACCCCCAGAGCGCTCCGTTCCCAGATCTATCCACCTTTGGACCCGTTGTCGTTTCTACCATTCCGTTACGGCGTCGTGTAGCAAAAAGGGCTATACGCAAGAGAAATATGCGGATACAACCCGTTTTCGTTCCCGTGGAGCCTAGGCCTCAGACTGCAAGGAATCTGGGTGTGACCCTAGATAACAAACTGTCCTTCACTGCAAACATCGCTGCTACAACCCGCTGCTGCAGATACACGCTTTACAACATCAGGAGGATACGTCCCCTCCTGACCCAGAAAGCGACGCAGCTTCTGGTCCAGGCTCTCGTCATCTCACGCCTAGACTACTGCAACTCCCTCCTGGCTGGTCTACCTGCATGTGCCATCCGACCCCTGCAGCTCATCCAGAATGCAGCGGCTCGTCCTCAACCTTCCAACATTTTCCCACACCACGCCGCTCCTCCGCTCCCTTCACTGGCTTCCAGTAACTGCTAGAATCCACTTCAAGACAATGGTACTTGCGTACCATGCTGTGAATGGATCTGGCCCTTCCTACATCCAGGACATGGTTAAACCATACACCCCAGCACGTGCACTCCGCTCTGCATCGGCCAAACGGCTCGCTGCACCCTCACTGGGAGGGGGACCCAAGTTCCCATCAGCAAAAACACGTGGGTTTGCTATCCTGGCTCCAAAATGGTGGAATGAGCTCCCCATTGACATCAGGACAGCAGATAGCTTACACATCTTCCGGCTCAGACTGAAGACTCATCTCTTTCGACTCCACTTCGAGCGATAGAAGCACTAACAAATAATTGCTAACAAAGCACTTCTATACTAACCAGAGATGGAGTACTCGAGTCCTGGACTCGGACTCGAGTCGGACTCGAGTGCCTATTTTCGGGACTCGTGACTCGACTCGGACTCGCGCATTGATTGACGCGACTAGGACTTGGACTCGTCAATTCTCGCGCACGATGACTTGGACTTGGACTCGGACTCGTGAATTCTCGCTTACAATGACTTGGACTCGGACTCGTGAATGTCCCCCCCACGATGACTCGGACTCGGACTCGTACATTGACGCTCCGACTTGGACTCGGACTCGAGCAAGTTTTCTCTGGAGTCTGATGTCCTCTATCCTGGCGTGTGCACCTGCGAGGCGAGTTCACATACTGGGCCCCGCTATTCCAGTCTAAAGATGTCTAGAGACACACCCCGCATCGTGCTGTATGCTTTCACACATTCTGCTTCCACATTGGAAAAGAGCAGCGCAAAATGCTCGTTATGTGGAAAAAATATTGAAGAGAAGAGAAGGCTCCGTAACACATTACTCTAGTTCAGACATATAGGCTGATAGAACACTATCATCAGAGTAATGTGATCTAATCAATAAATAAAGATTCAGCCGATAACACGAAAGCACATGGCTACTTAGCATGCAGAATAACATCATTTTGCATGCTAAGTAGCCATGTGCTTTCTGGGGCTCAACCTTTATCGGTAAACCGATTTAACCGGTAAAAGTTCCTTCAAAATAAGAGTCCCGATCTTATTACTATCAAAATAAAAGTGCAAAACGAAACGTTACCATAGGAAAATATTGGATTACAAATATAATCACTTCTCTAAAAGGTAACTCATTTTAAATATAGTTAGACATATTATGGGTCATTTACAATAATAATAATAATAATAATATTAATATTAGTAATAAGCTTTATATTTGTATAGCACCTATTACAAGAATTGTAGCCAAACTGGCTTCACAGCAGTTCAATAGACAGATTAGTATAACATGACAGGATAAAAGCAATGTAGAGGAGCAGCTACATTTCAACACATATATCCACGAAGATTAATACATGAAGACTTGTGACTCAGACTTGACTTGGACTCTTCTTAGGTGACTCGGACTTGGACTCGGACTCGAACACAGGTAATGATGACTCGGACTCGGACTCGACTCGGACACTCCTTGGGTGACTCGGACTTGGACTCGGACTTGGACTCGGACTCGACTACGACTCTCCCTTGGTGACTCGGACTTGGACTCGGACTCGAAGAGTGGTGACTCGAGAGTGACTTGGACTCGTGAATTGGTGACTTGACTACAACACTGATACTAACAAAGGACTGGCTTATCTAAAGCCAGTTGAGTAGCACTTGAAATGTTTTGTCTCTATGAAACCTGATGTACTTATATGATTCTGTTTTCTTCAAGTTTGTATCTTCTTGGTCGAATGCACTTATTGTAAGTCGCTTTGGATAAAGCGTCAGCTAAATGCAATGTAATGTAATGTAATGTGGCAGTTGCGCAATCTTACCTTAAAGCAGGAGAGGAGAGCGCAGATTTATTTTAAGTTATCCCAATCCAAAAGGGTGGGATGATTTTATTTGAAGAAAATGGTCCACACTTTACAGGGTTTTTATGACAATCATACAAAACATATCATGCTGTGGTCAATTACTAATATGAATCCTCAATTCACAGTTTTACATTTATTCTATTTAGTAAATCTCTCTTCAACTGTCCCTCTAAAGTTGTGACATTAAATTCAAACTTCAACTGGCCCACTTCAGTTGGGATATTCATTTCAACGGCCCTCTTCCGTTGGTTTTAGTAAAACAGTCAAAACAAAACCAATTTCAGAGAATTTATCAGTGAAAATCCCGCTCTGGAGCTTTATCACTCTCAGCTAGTGCTTTTATGATTCACACAAGGACCGAAAACCAAAGACACCTCCTTCATACCCATATATGTGGGAGAAGGTCATGACCTCTGGTGTGCAGGATGGGACATGTGCAGACATATTCTCCTATGGTGTGGCCTAAACACATTGTAGGGCTCCAGTACTTTTCCATTGAGTCAGGGGTCTCCTGTGCACATCCTGCTGTGAGTGAAGACAACTGTCTGCCCTCTTTAAACAGTGACACCCATAGTGATAAACTATAATAGGCCTTAAACTCAATTTACCAAACCACTTATGTTTGTATATACTATGATTACTGAACAACATGAAAATATAATGCATTTTCATTGTGGGTTATAGAAGAATATATTTGATTATATTAACTTTCGTTTGAATTATTCAACTTAATATGGAAACCTCAGCGGTGTGTACAGACAGAGAGATCGAAATACCTTTTCCCACAAATACAAAAACATACACTAGACCAACCCAGTCTCACTGCATTTCATGCTCGAAATGTCCCTTATAGGTCTACGTCTGTTTCCGGTGACTTTATTTTGAAATTCAGTTCCTGAGGAACGGCTAAAAAGCCTGAGATGATGGAATTAAACGAATAAATAAAAACAAGGATAATTGTGTGTTATTGTCGAGTAAATAACAGTGTGTTATTTAGAAAAGAATAACAAATTAGAAGGACATTTTTTTTTTTTTAAATACAGATTTCAGTATTCTGAGGCTCTGAGCCCGATTTACTTTCCTCACTGACGGCAAAAAAAGTCCGACATTATAAGATTTAAAATAAAAACAATATTGAGTAAGAACATGTTTTTATGAACCACACAGCTTCCGGTCTTCCGAGACCCGACCGGATAAAAAGACGTGGTGCAGGCACAAAACATACTACCAATAGAAATACATTGCTTTTAAAATCGTTCTGTGTGACACGAAAAAAAGGGGAAATTCGTGTTGGTGAACACGAATCAATAAATTAAATACCGTTTCCCACAAATACAAAAACATGAAATCAAATATCCTTTAAGATTATGAAATACACAGGAAAAAAGTCCAAGATTTATGGATAATTCATGAGAAAAGCACTCGGATAGAAACATTTGAAATATTTGTAAAAGAAAATGTAAATAAAATGTCTAAAGAAAGTATTCTGAGTCATTCTTATTACAGGTTTTATAGTTTCATTTTTATATTCCACAAAGTATCTGCTTTGACCGTAGTCAGAGAAACTACTGAATACAGCGGGGCTATACTGGCCCTTTGAGTCAGCTGGGTTGGGTATCAAAATGTCTCTTTCTACGTTAAAACGTTTTTTTGGCTTGTGTAACCATTAGCCAATCAGCAACCAAGGTAACCCCCCCCCCACCACCTTATCACCTGAATTTCCTCCTAGAGCACCATTGAGTTCTTTGTAAGCAAATGTCTCTCAGAGGGGCGTGGGGAGGGGCTCCTTATTTTCATCTAAAGTAACAGACAGAGAATCAGCACTTTGGAAACAGGGCTGAAACAGAGGGGATTATGGGATGCTGCAATGATCTGTTTGGTGTTTCAGCCAATCAGAGACAGGCTCTGTATATATCTGAGACCTGTGATATATTGATGAGAAACAGTATAATAGGGGACCTTTAAACATGATCCTTAATAATTGTGTAGTTTAGTTTAACTTTACGAGGTCGACCGGTTGGACTCTGGTTCTGGACCAGCTTGCAGGCCTGGGTCCAGGAGTTCTTGGAGAGAAGGACCGCTTCCTGCTGCAGGACTCAGAGTTCCTGAACATGGAGAAACAGCTTCAGTTATTATGCTCCAAATATCTGGATCAAAGTCACAGAAAGAATGTGTCTGCAGCTCAGAGAGTCCTGCTGGGAACACAGAGATGTTGAGGACTGAAGGAAAGAGATATGATTCTACACTGTGTTGAAGTAAACATGTATTGTTTGAACTGTTTATGTAATCACAACGGTTTATGGTAATCATATATATAGGAATGTTATTCTCACTTTCTACTCACTGACCTAGAGATTCTGTTTTCACACACACAACCTGAGTTCACTCCTAAAAGCAGATGTCGTCATTAAGGTCGTTAAAGACAACATTACATCCTCCTTATCACCGCTAAGACCAGATGTTGGTTTTTGAAGTCGTTAAAGACCTCATTAAATGTATGGAGAGGGGTTTGGATGTCTGAGGGGGGTGGTTTATGTGAAGAGCTCTCATGGGAAGGTGGAGGAGTGGGGATCCCCACAGAGATAAGGGTTGACTTTTGACCTTATGGAACTTTGTGGTTTGAACTGTGATTGAACTAGACCAGAAGGGAATCCAGCCAATCAGGACACTTGGGGTGGTTAGCAGTCTAAACAGCTCCTCCCCAGGGGCTTTCTGATTCGCTTGGGAGAAAAATGGGAAGGAAGAGATGACCAATCTCCGCCCCAAAAGTAGATAGAAATACTGATGTTGGTGTGTGTAAAAATGCTTTTGGGTTTGGTGAGTTGGTTGGTCCTGATATCTGTATCCGCATCGCATCACAGACCTGAAGTCCAATTTCTTTTTGGTTTGATGAGTTGGTTGGTCCGGACGCATTTATCGGCATCGCATCACAGACCTAAAAGTCCGGGGTACTCGAGTACTCTGTATAACTTGTATATGTGTTTGGTTTCCTACTAGAAGTAAACTCAGATAATTTGTTATAACTTTGATTCCGGTGTTTTCAATTCCTTTCATCCAACGAACGGCGCGTAGCAGAGGTGTTCTATCCCAACAAGTGGTGACTTTCCCGACGTTTGTGAGCTGATCTCTAGAAAGGGACACCGACAGCCAGGGGACAGAATCCAGTCCAGGGGGAGGACACAGAGATACTGGTGACAACTAAGACCATGGCATATACAAAAGGTGAGCAGACACCTGTTTTGATATCAAAAATCTGTGATGATTATACTAAAAATTTAGAGTTGTCAGCAGCGTTCTCAGTGTTCTTAGTCACGGTGGGAAATACAATACATATTACAGGTTGGGGATATTGGGGAAGTGCTTAGAGTCGGGTATTCAGTCCTGGACCTAAGGCACAATAGTGTTTGAGAGAGGCGGGTTGATCAAGTCCCGGCCCTTCACTCACTAAATACGAAGGCTGCAAGGCTAGAAAAAGAGGGTTAAATTCCCCGCAGATCATGATAAGATTGATTAATGCGGTTACCTTGCAGCGCTTTAATTAAAGACTACGAAGGTGTCAAAATAGGGTTAAATTCCCCGTAGGTCAATATAACATTGATGAATACGGTTACCTTCAGTGCTTTCATTAAAGACTGTAAGGCTGTAAAAGAAGGGTTACATTCCCCGCAGGTCATGATCAGATTGATTAATGCGGTTACCTTTCGTGGTGCTTTAAATGTATAAAATGTCTGTAATTGTTATATGGTGGGTGATAGAGGAGGAGAGAGACGCGACCTCCAACTAATTATTTGGAACGACCGGCTCTCATCACGAAACTGTTGTGGGGATAATCAGGCTCATTAAACGTGACGATAAAGAGATTTTGTTGACTGAGTTTTAACTCTTGACCTGAAGCCAATCACCGTGAGGGGATTGTAGAAGATTGCTTCTGGAAGTCACGCTATCTGTTGAAATAAACATCGCACTATAAAAATTTGCCTGGCTGTAATATGATAAGGTATGAAAAGCTCTGTGTGATTTTTTAAGTCAAATCTGTGTAATACTTGAGAGACAAATCCAGTAAAAAGAACTGTGGGTAAAGAATTGCAGAAGACATAGGACAGAGAGCAACAAGAGGTGGTATAATGTCTGAGACCCTACCTCCACCCTACGGAGATAATGGCTCACAAATGCCACTTATGAGTATCCCATCTAATACTCCTAAAAGAAAACACATTGTTAGACCTGATATTCAGGGAAAAGGAATGTTGGAAATAGTAATGGCAGATATTGAAAATCTTAAACTGGATCAACCAACCATGTTAGTGAACCCTGCTAATATGGAGCTAAAACATGTAGAAAGAGAATTAGGTCCTAGCATGCAAGCACAGTGCGATAATATGATAAGGACTATTAAACTGACCCCTTTTTGGAAATGGGATTTTCCGTTACACAGAAGACTCAATTCAGGCCTTAAAGAACGCTTTACAAACAAGTCAGGGAGAGTTTAATGTGTTGCTATGTTGCTCATGCAGGAGCTTACACTTTTGGGAAGAGATCTCCCCCTCTCTGCTCCTGAGGTGCTGCAGTTTCACAGCAGCACACAGGGTCAAAGACAGGCATGACCTCTGGAGAGGAGAAAATCTAAATCTGAACAGACCACAGAGCCCATTAAAAGGTTTTATGGCCTTAACACAGAGAGGAAGATCTGGAGATTGTAAGGAACTCTCCCAAACCCCCTCCCCAGAACAGGGGAAGAGTTTTGCTCTCACCAATAAACAAATCATCTCTTAACCAAGTCAGATTTCAAATAGCCATAGCTCCAGTTGTTAAGAAAGAGGGAGATTCAAAAAGTTATCAATAAATTGCCCAGTATATTAAATAAATACAAACGAACACGTATCAATATAAGTCAGATAATATAGACGAGGTCAATCATGGAAGAAGGCTGACATTTAATGCCTGATATATAAGTAATAGTAATAATAAATATATAGCTGATATTAAATAACTGATGTATAAGGCTCGATATTTCTGAAAATAGAACACCGTTAACGGCGTTCTATTTCAGTAAAAGGGGAAAGGATAGGATATACATCAGACAATATGTATGTGAGATTATTACGTTTTTAGGAGAAATTTATCAATTTAGAATACTAGTTTTGGTATTTTTTTTTGGTTTGTTTGTTGCTTTAAAGAGAAATTGATACATTTAAAATAATCTAGCTTTGGTTATTTTTTGTTTTGTTAGTTTGTTCCTTTTTTGTTTTATTTTAATTTTTGTTTTATTTTAAATTTTTTATTTTTGTTTATTATTTTCTGCATAGTCTCTTGTCCACACTCCAGTCTAGTTGGTGCCGCCAATAAACACTAAAGAAGTAGAAAAGATGATTTCAAAACCATATTTCCAGCAACTTAAGGGCTTGGTATGAGACTTCTCCACACAGGCTGCTGACGCTAAAAGGGGGACCCGAGAAACACAAGGCCAACACAGCAGATTACGTCTGGTTGGAGGGGACCTCCCATGCCGTCCGCCTAGATGGAAAGGGAGACAACTGGTACCACTGGAGCCAGTGTGCGGTCGGGAAAAACACCTGCGAGGACCCTAGACGACATCAGGACAGAGTTGGCCCTCGTCGCGAGGACCCTAGACGACATCAGAAGAGATCTGGCCCTCGTCAAGGCAGTCGACCCAGGAGGCGCCATCAGCGGACCAGAGGAGAGGATCGGGACATCTCTCCAGCAGTCGACCGGAAGCCGCCATCAGCGGGCCGGAGGGCGGGGAGGACAATCAGGACACATCTCTCTAGCAGGCACCCCAGAAGCCGCCGTCAGCGGGCTGGGGGGACGAAGACATGGCAAACCAAGACGGCACAGGGAACTCCATTCCCGCTGAAACAGGTTGATATAGCCGGTGTGGAACTTTGTCTGAACAATCCATTTTTTGGAGGAACTTTCAACTTTATTTTTATATCCCATAATTTAAGGGATTTGTATTTTTTTATTCTACAGAACTATGTGTTACCAAAAGAGGGAAAAGTATGATAATGTCTTTTCTATTTCTGTGGCTACTTTTATTGCCATTTTAGTGACATGTGGTTGTTGTTGTGTGCCTTGCATCTGCTCATTGTGTGTTAAGACTCATCAGTTCCACCATTGAGGGAAGAGTAAAGATGACTCAGCTGACAAGGACTGTGCTTTTTAGACATATTTTATTCTCCCTCCACTGTCATAATAAGTTGTTGTTGTGGACTGTTCCTAAAGGTTTAAAGTGCTCTATATCCCAACTTCTGATGGGTTTATATAAATGTTGGGACAGACACAGTAAGAAGAAAATTGACAGTGGTAATGTTTCAAATGCTATATGTTGATCTCGTGAGGTGAGATCAAAAGAGGGATTGAAGGAAAGAGATATGATTCTACACTGTGTTGAAGTAAACATGTATTGTTTGAACTGTTTATGTAATCACAACGGTTTATGGGTAATCATATATATAGGAATGTTATTCTCACTTTCTACTCACTGACCTAGAGATTCTGTTTTCACACACCAACCTGAGTTCACTCCTAAAAGCAGATGTCGTCATTAAGGTCGTTAAAGACAACATTACATCCTCCTTATCACCGCTAAGACCAGATGTTGGTTTTTGAAGTCGTTAAAGACCTCATTAAATGTATGGACAGGGGTTTGGATGTCTGAGAGGGGGTGGTTTATGTGAAGAGCTCTCATGGGAAGGTGGAGGAGTGGGGATCCCCACAGAGATAAGGGTTGACTTTTGACCTTATGGAACTTTGTGGTTTGAACTGTGATTGAACTAGACCAGAAGGGAATCCAGCCAATCAGGACACTTGGGGGTGGTTAGCAGTCTAAACAGCTCCTCCCCAGGGGCTTTCTGATTCGCTTGGGAGAAAAATGGGAAGGAAGAGATGACCAATCTCCGCCCCAAAAGTAGATAGAAATACTGATGTTGGTGTGTGTAAAAATGCTTTTGGGTTTGGTGAGTTGGTTGGTCCTGATATCTGTATCCGCATCGCATCACAGACCTGAAGTCCAATTTCTTTTGGTTTGATGAGTTGGTTGGTCCGGACGCATTTATCGGCATCGCATCACAGACCTAAAAGTCCGGGGTACTCGAGTACTCTGTATAACTTGTATATGTGTTTGGTTTCCTACTAGAAGTAAACTCAGATAATTTGTTATAACTTTGATTCCGGTGTTTTCAATTCCTTTCTTATTTTAATAGAGATTTCAGCCTCATCCAACGAACGGCGCGTAGCAGAGGTGTTCTATCCCAACAGGACCCCAAAGTGTGATGATAGAAATGTACAGTACGGGTCCCCAGCACATAGAAGCTGCCGGATGCTAACCTGCATATGTTGGGAGAGCTTTACAGATCATGAGAGTAACTAAGTACATTTACTCAAGCACTGTACTTAAGTACCATTTTGATGTACCTTTTACTCCACTACATGTATTAAATTCCTTTAGTTACTTTACAGATGTGGATGAATGATGTGAAATATAATCAGGTGTTAAATCAGACTTTAGTTCCACTGGAGTAAATTCACAAGCTACCCTGCAGTATACAAAGTCATTCAAACTAGCTGCACCTTTACCAGCTTTGAGAACACTTTCATGATCAATCATTATAAAACACATCATATATATTATTCTGAAATGGACCAATCTGCACAATGACTACTTTTACTGTCGCTACTTTCACTATATTTTGATGAGAATACTTTTCAACTTTCACTTGAGGAACATTTTGAATGAAGGACTTTCTTTCCCAGAAAAACCAATAACTACATTTATTCCGCGGTGAAACCTCAATAAATAAACTTCACACAGTATGACCTCTCACCTTTCTGTGTGTCTTCACTTCCTGTCACCTGAGAGAGAAGGAGAGAGAGAGAGAATCATGATGATAATACAACATGAAGAGAAACATCCAGAATGATGAAGAGAGAAAAACAAGAGTGTTGTTTTCCTCTGAGGTCATGCTCCATGAAAGAGTTTAATATCTAGATGAATGGAGGATATTCAGTACTCACAGGTCTTCTGGATCGTGGCTCTGAACGTCTCTCCTCTGATCCTGTAGGGATGAACACAACCCAACAGTTTTAGATCCAGTTTAAAATAAGTGTTTGTTCTTTGAGTTAGTCAGCTTCAGAGTCCTGACTGATTTCATGCTTTACATCCCATCATATCTTCTCTGCAAACACTACGACTGACTGCTCTCAGCTGCATTACAGGAAGTAACCAGTCATTAGTCTAGAAACTAAAAACATCCCATAAAAAACAGACTACCTTTCCCACTCTTCAGTAAAATCCCATTTGTCTGTTAGAGAGTTGATTACTAAATGTCAAGTCAAAGTCAACTTTATTGTCAATCTTCCAGTTTGTGTGTACAGAGAGAGAGATCGAAATACCGTTTCCCACAATCCAGAATATAAAAACAAATTGATATAAAAATATGTGTACAAATATTTATATATTTACACAGAATCAAAGACACATTTTTACATGTGCACACATTAAGACCTAAATAAAACAATACAACAATCAATATATACAAAATAAAATGACAGTGGCTATAAATAAATAATAATATATATAAATGTGGCTTTGCATTTTCAGCTGGCCTTCTATAGTTGATGGAAGAATGAAGGAGCCTGCAGTCAGTGGGTAACATCACTGATCTGTTGTGATTCCCCAGAGAGAGAAACACCTCCCTGTGTTTCATACAATACTGCTGAACCAGCAGAGACCCCTTACTGACCTGAGGGTCTCCAGTCTGCAGTCTGGACTCTCCAGAAGATCTCTCAGCAGCTTCGCTCCTGAATCCTTCAGAGCGTTCTTACTCAGGTCCAGATCTCTCAGATGGATGTTGGACTTCAGAGCTGAGGCCAGAGCAGAACAGCTGATCTCTGACAAACTGCAGCCCCTCAGACTGAATAAAGAAAACATGATGAGGATAAAAATCAGAAGAGAGTCCAGTCTGCAGTCTGGACTCTCTTTTTGTTACTTGCTCTTTTCTCTGTTACATCCTCATTTGTTTGGGCATCCAAATGTCTTATTTAATGAACATGTGCATGTGTTCTTATATTTACTGGATAGTAGTGCAGAAAGTATGCAGAAAAAATCTTTATTTTCAAAGAAGATATATTTTGGTATTTATTTTATTTTGTCAAATTCTAAGTTATTTCCAAACAGTAGCCTACTACTCAGATATTGTTGTTGTTGGATTTGTTTATGATTCTTTGAGAAATACAGATTTTAAAATGATAATTTGTCTGTGCTCTTTCCTTTCCCTGGCCAAGTACATATTACACTTTGTTCATTCAATCACAAATCACAATATTGTCCACAATAATCTCAATATGACTTTTTCACCAAATCGTGAAGCCCTATTGGGAACATAAACATTTCTATGTCACAAAGTAAACTTTATTTAAAACTAATATTAGTTCAGAGGACCTTCTTTATTCAGACCATTTACTAAAGAAAACATACATTTACTTTAACAACTAACAGTGGAAGAATAATAGTTTCTTTAGGAAACAATCAACTGTTATGACTGCAGACTACATTTAGAGAAATACAAATGTGAACAAAACAACATTTACAAACGTATGGACGTTATATATATGTACAAGAATAAGTTGAATAACTAATGAAACATGTGAGATTTCCAGCAGTAACAGAGAGTCAGTGAACTGACCTGAGGGTCTCCAGTCTGCAGTCTGGACTCTCCAGAAGATCTCTCAGCAGCTTCACTCCTGAATCCTGCAGATCGTTGTAACTCAGGTCCAGATGTCTCAGATGGATGTTGGACTTCAGAGCTGAGATCAGAGCAGAACAGCTGATCTCTGACAAACTGCAGCTCCACAGACTGAATAAAGAAAACATGATGAGGATAAAAATCAGTTTATAATCCAGTCAGATGTTCAGGTCTGAAATGTGCAGCTCATCATGACTGCGTCCTAATCAATGATCTTTCCTGAATAACAGTGACCGTCATTCTGTTATTGAGGATCATCATTATATCAGCCTTCTGTTTATTATCTGTGAAAACACATCTAAATGATTGGGAACTAGGGCTGCACAATTAATCGAATCACAATCACGATATCAGCTTGTGAGATTACATAACCGCAATAGGCTGAGATTTAATTAAATAATAAAATGTGCGTGGTGTAGAGCCGATGAATGGGAGTCGGAGGCGGTGTGTTTAATATGGAACTACACACTTTATTTTCCATTTATCGAAACACACAAGAACGTGCTAGCTGCATGCTACTGTGAAGCTGGAATGCTAACAACAGGAAACCGGAACACCAAGGCCCTTTCTCATTTCATCAAATCCCCCTCCTCGACTCCTCGACTCCTCGGTCCTCCGGTAGTGACCCGGAAATGAATTTTAGCGCGCCATGTTGAAGGACATCTCATTTCTCTAAATGCACTTCGAGGACCGAGCATCGAGCGTCGAGGAGGCTCTCTGGAGGAGCTATAACCGAGGATACACTGATGGGTCCTCCACGGTCCTCCATGGCTCCTTCGTGGATGCATTTCCGGGAACAGAGATGTTTCAAAGAGTCGAGACGCACGGCCGGACTTATCTCAGCCAATCACAGCTCTGCATGCATCCCCTGGATATTATTTTATTATCTGCTTTCATCGCGACGCGATGTTTACAGAGAGAACAGCTGTGAGGTCCGTGCTGAAAGCAGAGCAGTGTGTATAATATATATCACTCAGTATAACAGGCCTACTCTCTTTATTTGCTTTAGTTTAGTAGATATCTACAAACAAAGAGTCCATATTTTTCTAAAACCAATTAGTGCTTCACATAATAAAATACACAACGGCTGTAGCCTGATTATGCTTTAGGAGCTGTAGGTGCGTTTGTGGGGTGTAGGTGTGTGTGGTACAGTGTGTAGGTGTGTGTGTGGTGTAGGTGTGTGTGGTACAGTGTGTGCGTAGATGCAGCGGACAGACAGGTCTCAGTTGGTTTGGTGTCCTCTGCTTACTTTTAATACTTGTAAATAAAACTTTTGGCCCGTCATTTATTTTCCTCATTGTAGCGACCAGAGAGGGAGAGAGGGGGGGGGGGGATATATCCAGTCTCTGATAGTGTTACGTTATTACAGTATGAGAGTGCTCTGTTTGATTCTGAAATTGTATATATATATATATTAGGGCTGTCAGTCGATTAAAATATTTAATCACGATTAATCGCATGATTGTCCATAGTTAATCGCGATTAATCGCAAATTAATCGCACATTTTTTATCTGTTCTAAATGTACCTTAGAGGGATATTTTTCAAGTTTTTAATACTCTTATCAACATATGAGTGGACAAATATGCTTTATATGTTTGTTTATTATCATTTGAACAATGACAAATATTCTCATGAATATTAAACACAACAACCTGGAACCTCTCATACAATAATTGTGTGTGTGTGTGTGTGTGTGTGTGTGTGTGTGTGTGTGTGTGTGTGTGTGTGTGTGTGTGTGGTGTGTGTGTGTGTGTGTGTGTGTGTGTGTGTGGTGTGTGGTGTGTGTGTGTGTGTGTGTGTATGAACGAATGTGGAGACACTGTGATGGATCGTTGGAGCTATGTGCAGCTCAAGGCATATATGCTCGAACGGGAGCTGCTTGGACGCTGCAATCATGTTGCGCGTACTATCCGTGCTGAGTGTGCTGACTTTTCGTACAATGTCCCACTGTCTGGCTACCTGCATAAAGTCAAGTGCTCGGCGCAGTTGTCGGCGAAATGTAATTGAAACAGCTCCTTATATCCGTTAGCGCAGCTAGCTAGCACCATCTATGCTAACAACAACAACACGTAAGGTGTGCCTCGCTCGCGCGAGTCGCGCCACACATACACACTCCCTCCCGGTCCTCCCGATGGCCAGTCCGGGCCTGCCAGTGAGCGTGGAAGTGTGGTCTGCCACAAGCGGGCCGCAGGAGCGGGGCTGTCAGCATCAGCTTGAAGATGGTATTTTACACTCGATGCGCTCTGACACTACGGCGGCCGAGGACAAAAAATACACAAGCGTTAATCGCGTTAAAATAATAGTGGCGTTCATTTTTTTTTGCCTTAACGCGTTATTAACGCGTTAACTTGACAGCCCTAATATATATATTTATATATTTATGTGTGTGTGTGTGTATGTGTGTGTGTGTGTGTGTGTGTGTGTGTGTGTGTGTGTGTGTGTGTGTGTGTGTGTGTGTGTGTGTGTGTGTGTGTGCATCTGTAGCCTGTGTGTGTGTGTGCATGTGCAGCCTGTTATTGTCTCATTATACCGCACTGTGAATGAATCAAAGTAAATATATAAGTCGTCAGGAACACATCTGTCCATCAGACAGAGGGCTGCTGTGCCTCCTGTCATCATTAATGGACGTCTCTTTAAAATGACCGCTCAGAGGAGAGGAGTTCTCATTTCTCTAACCGCCTGCTGCTTCCCCTCCTCTCTCCTCGGTTCCCCTCCTCGGCTCCTCCGCTCGCATCTCCTGTGGGCGGGACTAAGTCTCGAGGATAGGAGTTGAGGAGGGGAGTCGAGGAGGGGTATTGAGATGAGGCTCAAGTGTAGCAGATCCCTCCGAAAGACGGTCGTACACTTGACTGATGATTTCTCATTTATTGAAAACTCCAAAAATCAACGTAAGAGCTACACAAAGACACAAACAACAACTACAGTTAAGCTTCATCCATATTAGCATCACTTTAGCATACCATTAAACAAGTGAACCGCAAAGTTATAAAACAGTATGAACGAATCAGGACACATGTTTATATTAGTTAACACTAACCTTGTGCCTCTTGCTAATACTTTAATGTAAACTTTTTCTTTTGATATCACCGTATTTAAATGTAGATATCTCCGTTAATGTCTGTACTTTATCTCCGTTCATCTCCGTCAAGTGTTTTTCTTTGGGACAGTAGCTTCCTGTAATAGAGCAAAGTCGCCTTCTAAATAAAAGCATGTCTAAATAAAACAGGAAGTTGAGTTAAATTACACTTAAGAAATGTAAACAATAGCAATGAAAGTAACAAAAACAATGCAATATCTTTTCAGGTTCATTGGTGGCCAAAAATAATGCTCCATCTGTAATTTGGGATACTTTGGGTATCACTTTTATTTAACATATATGTGTTCCAGTTGTAGAGGTTACACTATATATGCCCCATTTTGTTACTTGCTCTTTTCTCTGTTACATCCTCATTTGTTTGGGCATCCAGATGTCTTATTTAATGAACATGTGCATGTGTTCTTATATTTACTGGATAGTAGTGCAGAAAGTATGCAGAAAAAACCTTTATTTTCAAGAAGATATATTTTGGTATTTATTTATTTTGTCAAATTCTAAGTTATTTCCAAACAGTAGCCTACTACTCAGATATTGTTGTTGTTGGATTTGTTATGATTCTTTGAGAAATACAGATTTCAAATGATCATTTGTCTGTGCTCTTTCCTTTCCCTGACCAAGTACATATTACACTTTGTTCATTCATCACAAATCGCAATATTGCCACAATAATCTCAATATGACTTTTTCACCAAATCGTGAAGCCCTATTGGGAACATAAACATTTCTATGTCACAAAGTAAACTTTATGTGAAACTAATATTAGTTCAGAGACCTTCTTTATTCAGACCATTTACTAAAGAAAACATACATTTACTTTAACAACTAACAGTGGAAGAATAATAGTTTCTTTAGGAAACAATCAACTGTTATGACTGCAGACTACATTTAGAGAAATACAAATGTGAACAAAACAACATTTACAAACGTATGGATGTTATATATATGTAGAAGAACAAGTTGAATAACTAATGAAACATGTGAGATCTCCAGCAGTAACAGAGAGTCAGTGAACTGACCTGAGAGTCTCCAGTCTGCAGTCTGGACTCTCCAGAAGATCTCTCAGCAGCTCACTCCTGAATCCTTCAGAGCGTTCTCTCAGGTCCAGATCTCTCAGATGGATGTTGGACTTCAGAGCTGAGATCAGAGCAGAACAGCTGATCTCTGACAAACTGCAGCTCCACAGACTGAATAAAGAAAACATGATGAGGATAAAAATCAGTTTATAATCCAGTCAGATGTTCAGGTCTGAAATGTGCAGCTCATCATTACTGCGTCCTAATCAATGATCTTTCCCTGAATAACAGTGACCGTCATTCTGTTATTGAGGATCATCATTATATCAGCCTTCTGTTTATTATCTGTGAAAACACATCTAAATGATTGGGAACTAGGCTGCACGATTAATCGAATCACAATCGCGATATCAGCTTGTGCGATTACATAACCGCAACAGGCTGATTTAATGAAATAAAGAAATGTGCGTGGTGTAGAGCCGATGAATGGGAGTCGGAGGCGGTGTGTTTAATATGGAACTCCACACTTTATTTTCCATTTAACTACACACACAAGAACGTGCTAGCTGCATGCTACTGTGAAGCTGGAATGCTAACAACAGGAAACCGGAACACTGAAGCCTCATCTCAATACCCCTCCTCGACTCCTCTCTTCCCCTCCTCCGGGACTTGACCCGGAAATCGATCAAGACACGCCATTTTGAAGGACGTCCCAATAGCTGAAATGCACACGGAGGAGTCGAGGAGGGGTGAGGGAGGAGGGGTGCGGGAGGAGACGAAAGGGAGGATACACGAGAGCAGACTACGCGGAAGTGTTTCACTACTCGCGTATAAAAGCCCCGCCCCCACCTTCACAGCTGGTCGATTTCAAGAGAGGAAAACGGAGAACTGGAAGAATGAGTGGAAAGCGTCACATAAATGTATAAGTGCTCACAGCTCCGTGGGAATTATTATGTGCAATTCATTTCTTAAGGTTATACTAACAATTTAAGTCATGTTTAATGATCTTGAACGTCACTAAAACATAGCTATTAAGAAAGCTATTTCATAAATGGCTAGATCTTGATAAATAACAATTATTTGTTTTGTTTTGTGTTAAAATATAGTAGTTAAATTATTTAAAATGCACAGTCCTGAATGTGGGTTTGTGGTGAATGTGGGGATCTACAGGACACACATGTTCAGAGTAAAGGCTTTCACATTATTATAATTGTATTGAAATGTACATTTTACACCACAACGGAACACAAAAGCAGGACCAACCATCATACATTGAATTCCTTCAGTGAATTCAGTTGAGCCCGATGAGAGGGGATACAGCTGTGCACATGTCATCATTAACAGACGTCGTTTAAAAGTGACGTTTGAGTGAACGAGGACATCCCAATTAATACCTGAGGACTCCTCTGTCCTCGCGTCACCTCCTCGTGTCTCTCGCTCGCATCTTAAGGAGGCGGAGCTAAGACGCAAGGAAGGGATGCGAGTGAGGGAAAGGAGGAGTCGAGGAGGGGTATTGAGATGAGGCCCAAGTGTAGCAGATCCCTCCGAAAGACGGTCGTACACTTGACTGATGATTTCTCATTTATTAAAACTCCAAAAATCAATAAGAGCTACACAAAGACACAAACAACAACTACAGTTAAGCTCATCCATATTAGCATCACTTTAGCATACCATTAAACAAGTGAACCGCAAAGTTATAAAACAGTATGAACGAATCAGGACACATGTTTATATTAGTTAACACTAACCTTGTGCCTCTTGCTAATACTTTAATGTAAACTTTTCTTTTGATATCGCCGTATTTAAATGTAGATATCTCCGTTAATGTCTGTACTTTATCTCCGTTCATCTCCGTCAAGTGTTTTTCTTTGGGAACAGTAGCTTCCTGTTAATAGCGCAAAGTCGCCTTCAAATAAAAGCATGTCTAAATAAAACAGGAAGTTGAGTTAAATTATAGAAATGTAAACAATAGCAATGAAAGTAACAACAAAAATCCTTTTCAGGTTCAAAAGACACAAATTGGGTTATTTACATAAACTATTCATATTGCAAATACATTTTTAACCAGGAAGGGAAGACGGACATGGATATGACCCATGTGATTTGCAATATCGAAATATATCGTATCGCAATACTTAGCATATCGTAGAATTGCAATACTATCGTATCGTGGGGAGCCTGGTGATTCCCACCCCTACCCCTTACTGACCTGAGGTCTCCAGTCTGCAGTCTGGACTCTCCAGAAGATCTCTCAGCAGCTCCACTCCTGAATTCCTGCAGAGCGTTGTGACTCAGGTCCAGATGTCTCAGATGGATGTTGGACTTCAGAGCTGAGATCAGAGCAGAACAGCTGATCTCTGACAACCAGCAGCTCCACAGACTGAATAAAGAAAACATGATGAGGATAAAAATCAGTTTATAATCCAATCAGATGTTCAGGTCTGAAATGTGCAGCTCATCATTACTGCGTCCTAATCAATGATCTTTCCCTGAATAACAGTGACCGTCATTCTGTTATTGAGGATCATCATTATATCAGCCTTCTGTTTATTATCTGTGAAAACACATCTAAATGATTGGGAACATAAACATTTCTATGTCAGAAAGTAAACAGTTCCAGTCTGAATGTAACTTTAGAAAACAATGTTCCTGTTTGAAATAACTCCAGGTTTAATAATCTGTTCAGAGTTAAACAGGGTTTTAATGTCAGAGATGATGTAGAAACAATCCACTGATAATCTGGATCTTAACTTTGATCAGATGTTTAACAACTCCTTCATCTCCCTCACAGCTCATCAGTACTGACAGCATCTCACTGACTCATGGAGCACAGAGTGAGTCTGTGGAAGCTCAAACTCTCTCCCTCACACATTCACCTTCTCTTTGTTAATCTGATCAATATGCAGTCATTAGCAAACATGGAAGAAATAACAATTTTTGTTCAAATTCAGAAAATCATAAACACAAACAGATCTGTATGAACTGCAGTCAGTGAACTGACCTGAGAGCCTCCAGTCTGCAGTTTGGACTCTTTAGTCCAGAACTCAGCAGCTCCACTCCTGAATCCTCAGAGTGTTGTGACTCAGGTCCAGATCTCTCAGATGAGAGGGGTCAGACTTCAGAGCTGAGGCCACGACTTCACATTCAGTCTCTGAGAGTCCACAGTTAGTGAGTCTATAATAACACATATATTACAACATGTGTTAAAACAAGAGGAAACCAGTGGCGAGCCCTCAGGCCTAAGATATTCTAAAAAATAACATTTGAAAACAATAAAAAAACAAACATTTGTTTTAAAATATTTTTTTAGTTATATTTTCATTAGTTTTACCAAAATAACTTGATTTAATTGTATTTAAAATAACATTTCCAAAGAAATGAATCTGCCTGTTCAGTTTCTGTTGGAATGTGAAGGGTTAAATGCCGTCTCTGCGAGTTACTGTGAAGACGGGAGAGCTTGTTGGTCCCTCTGTACATTCACAGAGGGCCAGCTATAGTAACTCAACGAGAGAGTAATGTCAAGTGACAGTACAATTGACCAATCATATCCTCCCTCTAAATGGGTGGGCTTTATTTTCGCGGACTTTATGACAAGTTCCGCCCGCTGTGAAGTCTATGCAAGTGGTGCAGTGACGCGTCCTAAAACCCGGAAGTAAGCTGTGCTCGGGTTCCCTCGACAAAAAGCAATGGGATTTCTCCATAGGGTTTGGAAAATAGCTGGAAATAAGGTCTGTGGAACGAACCTGTTAGATAAATGCACGTTTTGTTCAGCCGGATAATATCCACATGTCTACCCTACTTTTATAATTTTCAGAGGGTCAGAGGGCCTAGGTATAAAAGTCACGGCTCGCCACTGGAGGAAACATTATATTAACTTGAAGCATTTGATGAAAACATATTTGACATGTTCTGATTGAGATTTGCTGTTAGTCCATTTTATATTATATATCATAATATATTATAGTAGAGTTGAATGTGTTGTCAGTATGATCTGATCACATGTCTGTGCTCCTGCTGTCAGTGACTGTTACCAAAAGAAACAGAAATTAAAAGGTCCCCTATTATACTGTTTCTCATCAATATATCACAGTTCTCAGATATATACAAACATGTCTCTGAAGTGTTTGGCTCCAAACACCAAACAGATCATTGCAGCATCCCATAATCCCCTCTGTTTCAGCCCTGTTTCCAAAGTGCTGATTCTCTGTTTGTTACTTTAGATGAAAATAAGGAGCCCCTCCCCACGCCCCTCTGAGAGAGATTTGGTTACAAAGAACTCAATGGTGCTCTAGGAGGAGATTCAGGTGATAAGGTGGGTGTGGGGGGTTACCTTGGTTGCTGATTGGCTAATGGTAACACAAGACAAAACATCGTTATGACATCATCAAGTGGCCGAAATCTGATCAGCTCATTTCAGACAGGTTTTTATAGAAATGGATCAGGACAAAAAGAGAGAGAATCTTTGTTCCTGAAACTTTCAGAGTCTCTTTCCACAGAGGGGACACATGTTGATGAAGAAGAGACATGAAGAAGAGGGGACACATGTTGATGTAGAAGAGACATGAATGAAGAAGAGGGACACGTGTTGATGTAGAAGAGACATGAAGAAGAGGGGACACATGTTGATGTAGAAGAGACATGAGGAAGAGGGGACACATGTTGATGTAGAAGAGACATGAGGAAGAGGGGACACATGTTGATGTAGAAGAGACATGAAGAAGAGGGGACACATGTTGATGTAGAAGAGACATGAAGAAGAGGGGACACATGTGATGTAGAAGAGACATGAAGAAGAGGGGACACATGTTGATGTAGAAGAGACATGAAGAAGAGGATTTTGCACAATAGAAGACCTTTAAATAAATCATATTAGAGATGTACATATTTAAATGTTAATTAATATTTGGATGTGAATAATTAATGTTTAATAATAATAATAATTCATAAACATTTTATTATAGTGCTTTTCCAGGTGCTCAAGCGCTTTACAAATACACATTACACACATCAGACATGTAACATCATTACTGTGGACAATACCCAGAGAAAAGTGTTTAGGCTTCTCTGAGCATCTGAACATGTGTTGCTTACACAAACACAATTAACAAACCAATAAAGTTTCAATATATTAAACTGAATACCATCAGATGTTCTCAGTATATCAGCATTAAGACATAACTCTGTTATTGGTGGGAAATGATATAGATCTTATTTTAAACTCCAACACATTGTGATGAAAACGTGTTTAATGATAAAGAAACTACTAGAAAGTAATAATAACATGTTTCTGTGATAACTGTAAGTCCTGCTGTGTGGTGTGATCACATGCTGAGAAACCTCTCAAGTCCTTCATGTGTTTGACATGTCGCCTCCATCACTCAATATGAAGAGAGAAACGGAACAATTTAACTATTATTATAATAAATAGGAAGAACAGTGTTGGTTTTATTTTGCTCTCAGTATTTAAACAGCAGAAATGTTATAGTGTTTATTTGAATAATTAAACATCTGATCCACATTAGTTTATGAAGTTAATCACATCTGGACTTACTTGGCCTTCCTGCAGTTCTCACAGCTGGAATCAGTCTCCGTCGTCCCTCCTCTGATGTGTTGTACTGATCCAGGTCCAACTCATCCAGAACCTCCTCTGACATCTGCAGCATGTAGGCCAGAGCAGAGCAGTGGATCACAGAGAGTTCCTTCTTTGATCTGTTCTCTGACTTCAGGAACTCTGTGATCTCTGATGTACTGAGTGGTCCTTCATCTCTGTCAGACAGTGGAAGATGTTGATGCTCCTGTCAGGAGAGATTTCATCACTGCTCATCTCCTTCAGGTTCTTGATGGCTCTCTGGATGTCTCTGCGACCCAGCAGGCCTTTGAAGAGTCTCTGGATGATTTTTGGACGCTTGTCTGTGCGACCCAGCAGGCCTCCTAACAGTCTCTGGTTGGACTCCAGAGAGAGGCCGTGGAGAAAGCGGACAAACAGGTCCAGGTGGCCATTTTACTTACTGAGGGATTTCTCCATGGCTCCCTTTAGGAAGACATCCAGGGATGGGTAATCCTGATCTCTGTTTTACTGTTCTCATAGGGCCAGTCTCCCTGCAGGAAGTCCTTCAGTACCTCTGTGTCTCTGTTGGTGTAACAGTGGAACATGTAGACTGCAGCCAGAAACTCCTGAATGCTCAGATGAACAAAGCAGTAGACTGTTTTCTGGAAGATCACACTCTCTCTTTTGAAGATCTCTGTACAAACTCCTGAGTGCACCAAGGCCTCGGTGACATCAAGACCACAGCGCTCAGGTCTTCTTGGTAGAACATGATGTCTCCTTCTCCAGATGTTCAAACGCCAGCCTCCCCAGCTTCAGAAGAACCTCCCTGTCAGCCTCCGTCAGCTGCTGTGGACTCGTCTCATGTCCCTCTTCACTTCTGCTTCTTCCTCTTGGTCTGGACCAGCAGGAAGTGTGAGTACATGTCAGTGAGGGTCTGGGCAGCTCTCCTCTCTGGTCTGTAGTCAACATGTGGTCCAGAACTGCAGCAGTGATCCAGCAGAAGACTGGGATCAGACACATGATGTGGAGGCTCCTGGAGCTCTTGATGTGAGAGATGATTCTGCTGGACAGGTCTTCATCACTCGATCTCCTCCTGAAGTACTCCTCCTTCTGGGCGTCAGTGAAGCCTCGTACTTCTGTTACCCTGTCCACACACTCAGGAGGGATCTGATTGGCCGCTGCAGGTCTGGAAGTTATCCAGACGAGAGCCGAGGGAAGCAGCTTCCCCCTGATGAGGTTTGTCAGCAGCACGTTGACTGAGGACTGCTGTGAGACATCAGACACAACCTCATTGTTTCTGAAGTCCAGAGAAAGTCTGCTTTCATCCAGGCCGTCAAAGATGAGCAGCACTTTGCAGACAGCCAGCTGCTCTGCTGTGACCTTCTGTAAGGTTGGATGGAAAACATGGAGCAGCCTGAGAAGACTGTACTGCTCACCTTTGATCAGGTTCAGCTCCCTGAAGGAGAGCGGGATCACCAGACTGACATCTTGGTTTCCAAACCCTCGGCCCAGTCCAGAGTGAACTTCTGCACTGAGAAGGTTTTTCCAACTCCAGCGACTCCGTTGGTCAGGACCGCTCTGATGAGAGTCTGTTGGTCAGGTAAGGCTTTAAAGATGTCCTGGCACTTGATTGGAGTGTCATGGAGGGTCTCTTCTTGAAGCTGTCTCCAGCTGCCTCACCTCATGTTGGGTATTAACCTCTTCACTCTGACCTTGTGTGATGTAGAGCTCAGTGAAGATCCTGTTGAGGAGGGTTTCACTTTGATCAGTTCCTTCAGTCACACGTTCACATCTCCTCCTCAGACTGAGCCTATGTTCATCTAAAACCTCCTGCAGACCACTATCTGCTGAAAGAGAAGGAAACAGGAGAGAATCAGGAAATGCTTTTGAGAATCTAACAATAAAACTAATAAAAAAGACTGAGTTGAAATGTTTTGCAAAAGCTTAATGTCTATGCTCTACAACAGTATACCTCATCAAGACCAAATGAACCAGGAAGAGGAATAAGACGCTGCATGATTCGGCCTCTTACCTCGTACAGAGCTGGTCTGACTGGCTGTCTGCAGTCCAGCTCTGGTTCTGGATCTTTCTCCACACTGGGGACAGGAGAGGGTCTCCTGATGGAGGTCTCTGCTCCCAGTATGAGGTGATGCACTGTCTGCAGAACCAGTGTCCACAGCTGGTAGAGACTGGATCCTTCAGGACGTCCTGACACAGAGCACAGCTGGACAGCTGCTCCTCCTCAGGAACACCACTCTTCCTCTTCCCTCTGTGGAGATGAACACATCCTTTATAGCACTTTAGGGGAGCTGACGATCACCAAAGGTACAACAAGGGGGCAAATTCTAGTTTGATATTTAAAAAAAGTTCTATACAATATCCCTTTGTGATCAGGTAGATAGCTTACAATTCACATTATCATAAAACCAAAGAGCATCCTGTCTGGATTCATGACATCCCCAGAGGACACAAGTTCACTGCATCTACTAAGACAACAGCTGTATTAACCTGGTGCTTTATAAACCCAACTTAAGAGAATCTGCTGTGAATTCATATCAATAAACATATGGAAAGGATGCCTAAATAACAACAGAATGATACTGATTTGTAAAAAGCCTGAGTTCATGCTTTGTCAGGTCTGTCTCCAACACAACGAGCATAAACATTTAAAGATGTTTGTTTTCTGAATGAGATCGGTTTGATTAAAGCTAGGCTAACATTGTAGCTGCTCCATCAGCCTCAGAATAACTTAATGTAGTCATAAGTACAGCAGTGACTATATTGTTAGCACCACATACAGTCTCTGGTTTAAACAGGCACATTAATAACCATGATTGAATATGAGCTGCTGTAGAGCTCTGTTCTCCTCTCTGATTCCCTCAGACCGTCAGAGACCACAGGAGCACAATCTCAACACTGACAGGTTTTAGTAACAGAGCGTCACAAACTTTACACTCAAGTTGAAATGTGTCACGCTGCACGAATACGCAGGTGATATGAATTTCCCATCTTCACTTCCTCCGTGTTGCCAGGCACGAATCTGGGTCTTTCCATTTACTCTACATGTAATCTCTTAACCTGTTAAGCCCGAGAGACCCCGGTACCGGGGTACTGCCGCAACATCTTGCAGGAAACAGTGTCTGAGGGCATGTTCATTTAATAAACTATGAATGTTTTATATCCATGTAACGGGAAGAAACTCATCTAACTGATCATTTTTTTTTTTTTTTCAAAAGATAACCCACAATGCTAACACTGAGCCTCTGAATTAGCAACGAGCGAAAAATGCTAACACCTTACTGCACCGAAAATCACTCACAAAACCTTAATATTTATCTCTTCTCTACATCCATGACATCGTTTCACATCGTGAGGTGACACAGAATCGATGGGTACCCACATTATCACTGAATTATATGAATTTGCGACGTTATAATCAAAAACGGACATCAAAACAGGTGACGCTAGGTAGCTAAAAATGCTAACATTTTTACCTTGGCTCTATAGTCTCTCCAAAGTGGTCTTCAATGGCATTAAAACGATAAAGACGCTGCTGAAGTTAATCAATAGGTTAATCTAATGTGTCTGTGTCCCTTTGAAATGATTTCTGATAATCCATAAGCAATAAAACACTTTTTCCGTTTCCAGATGTCTAAGCTAGAGATAGGTTCACTCTGATGGAAAACTGCATGCGCGAAGCCCCCCTTTTGTTTCACAATGAGTGTGTGTGGGGGACTCCCCTTCGATTCTATTGGCTCTAACGGTCAGAAGAGGTGTCAACCATCAAAATCGAGCAAGGGGGGCCAGAGATATGGAAAATCCACCCAAATGACCCCAGAAGTGGTTTCTTTTGGCTAAACCTCTCTAAAAAGGTCAAATGTCACTTGTTTTGCATCAATCTTGATACAGGGTACTTATTATATGTTGTACTTTGGATTCCTAAAGCTTTTAGTCTACTAACCCATCATCCAAGGGTAGTTTTCACTATAAGTAAAAAAAATGTTTTGGACGGACACTATAATTTACAGTTTTTTACTATGTAAAATCTGAATTTTCTTTAAAATAAAAAACATTTATATTGATTTCTGACTTTTCTACAACCAACTCACAGGTTTATCATTACTTTGAGAATAAAGATTATTAATTTAACCCTTTTAGAAGGGAAGATATGGTCATTTGTTCTGGGAATGGCATTTTCGAGCCTGAGACCTGAAAAACAGGCTCAGGGCTTAACAGGTTAAACTCTGTTATATCTGCTAATGCTAAACTCAACCAGCTCACCAGGTTATTACTATTATTAATAAACATCTTAAGAGAAATGTCATAACCATGCCCAAGTAGTTACATCATGTTGTTGACGATATATTTAGTTTTTAAATCAGTATTTATCAACATTTAATTACATGCTATTTAATTCCATTTTATACCACAGATACAATGATAATATTGTAACGTTCAACAATAGGAGTCGGAAACAGGCTTCAAGTTATTGGGTTTAATAACTCCTTTGATCGCATACGGTTACAGGTTGCAGGTTCATCATCACTCCGTACTCCACTCCCTAACTCACACACAGAGGCCCAATCCCAAACCACTCCCTCGACCCTACCCCTCCATGACGGAGTGAACTCCGTCTGGAGCCACACTCGCAGCTCAACGAGGCTCCCTCCTGTCAGATGGAGGGAGTAAATACGCGGCAAGCTTTGGAACAAACTCCCCTCTCTCCAGCAGAAACAGGAAATGCCGTAACTGTATGTAACAACGGTTTGAAATCAGCATCTCTTAGACAAAAAATGTAAATTAATAACTCAAATAAAACTCCAAAACATATTTCATTGTGTTACTTTTTCTGTAAAGCTCTTTTAGTTTTAAACCTGATGTTTATAAGCTTCTTAGTTTTTGCAACAGTCTGTAAATATACACAACTTTATAATAAAATGCACACATTTACCTTTTTCTAGACTAACACAGGTATGATCCTAAGTTAAAAACATATGAGGTTATCATGAGGTTGTTAACATCGCAGTTTCTCAATGGATGTTTGCTGGAATACTTTTTAACAGCGTGTTTCCTGACGGACACACACAGCGTGACTCCGGTCAGGTAGAGACCGGTCTCAAGTCAGCACCGTGCAGACTCGCTGTTTGAGGGCTTGATAGCCCACTCCCCCTCCACACCGCTCCACACTCGTTGGTTTGGAACAGCACTTAATGTGGCGGACCCTCCGCGCGAACGCGCAAACAGAGGGTAGTGTGTAGGGGTAGGGTGTAGGGGGCGGTTTGGGATTGGCCACAAGCAGGCTCAATCGTCATAACTTCCCAGCCCTCCCCCCTCTGCTCCCCCAACCACAGGCCGAACACCGACCAGCATTACTGTGCAGCTCTGTGAGGCAGAGAGACGGGGGATGCTTGAGTGACAAACCCAGCACCCTATACAGGGTCGCTACAATATAATTGCATATTGAATTATCCTCAAATAATGTTAGCTTGCTGTACTCTGCTGCTTTGTCCTTTACAAACTGCTCACATGATATCATCAAAGAACAGTTTAATATATTATATTACATAAAAACAGAATCCTCTTCAGGTCAGGTTACAGTAGAAACAGACTCTTACTTTGTGTCTGAGGGTCCAGGATCATTACTGAAGGTTGGAGGGGTCCATCATAGACTGGTCACTCTTCAGAGACAGACAAGCTGGGGACTGGAGACTCTGCTCTCGTCTGTGGAAACAACACATGATTAAACATCATTAGTTTATTTAAAGAGCAGATTTGATCCATGACTGATCATCTGATTAAAGATTTTAAGAGTTTTTGAGTTGTGATTGTGGGTTTCTGTTGTTAAAATTCATTTGAGTGTGAAACGTTTACATATTTGTATTTTGTTAGCTTAATTTAACACAAAGTCCAACATGTAGAGTGTGAGGATGATTTCACTGGTAGATCATTTACTATTGCTGTAAAGTCAAACGGAGCCTAAGGCTATAATAATGAAAATAAATACAGATACAATTAGTCGAAAAAATATATATAAATAATATCAATTAGGGGTGTAACGGTTCACAAACATTTTGGTTAGGAACATACCTCGGTTTTTAGGTCATGGTTCGGTAACGTTCGGTACAGCAGAAAAAATTATCACAAACATAAAATATTTTTTAGGGTTTTTAATTATTATTAAAGTGTGAATAATGTATTTATATATTATAACATTAAGGTGCAGAATTTCGATGAACTGAAATAATCTGTACTTGAACTGTACTATACTAGTATCTAAGCAGCCAGCTTGACATTAGGCTTGTTATTGTATTTTCATGTTTTTTTAAAGAAAGATGAACATGACTGTAAAAATTTACCAGCATTTCACTACATTTAACAGTATTATTTTACAGTGACATATTGTAATCAAGGCCCCCTGTAATATCCCAACAAATACATGTAAAAAGGACTGTATCCTTGGATTTCACAGCATTTAACTATTATTTCACAATAAAATACTGCAATCAAAATCCTCTGTAATATCACAACAACATTGTAAACATTGCAAGGATTTCACAGCATTTAAGAGTATCATATTACAGAGAAATATTGTAATAAAAAGCCCCTGTATATCACAACAAAATATCTATAAAACTACAGTAAAATTGGATTTGACATTATTTAACTATTATTTCACAGTAAAGCACTGTACTCAAAATTATCTGTAATAGCACAACCCATTACTGTAAAATTTGAATTGTGCAGCATTGCAATGTGCAGAATAGACTATTCTAACCGGCGTGTGTCCTGCAGCATAGCCTACTTCTCAAACCGTCTGGAAGATTTGAACTGAGACATTCTATACACTGTAAAAAAAGATCCTAATTTTACAGGAAATAATTATTTTTTTATAGTAATTATGTTTTTTTAAATAACTTTCAAAATCTCGTAAAATTACAGATATGAAACTAAAATTAACAACCCAAAACATTATTTTAAGTATTTTGACAACAACAAATAACATTTATTTCATTTTTTTTTAAAGTAGATTTACTATATCATATTTACAGTATTTGTACTCCTTACATGCAGTATAATGTATGGTTTTCGGATTCTGGCCGACAGCCAGAGCTACGGCACTTGAAATAGAATTCAGCCAAAACGGCAGACAAGTCAGGCATGTTTAGAATGAGTCCACAACACTCCTGATTGGTTAATATAAACGTCATCGAAGAAACCTGCCAATGAGAACTGTCCGCACCTGTTGTTCACATTTGAAACATCCACGTCAGTTTGAGCGGGTCTCCTGTATTTCTGCTGCAGGAGTTTATGGATTAATATCGGGATCGTTTTACATCTACATGTTAAATATGAGTATCGGGACGTCGTCAACAAAGAACAGAAGACTTGAGATCTGGTGAGTCCTGCTACTGTAATGGAGTTAAACATGTATTTAGAATATCCTTAGTTTGTGAATGTTTTATTTTTTATTTAAGGTTACGTTTCTTCTAGTTAGCTGAGTTTCTTCCCGTTATCATTAATAGGTTGTTAAATGTTAAGAAGCCCTGAGATGCTGTTTCTTGCAAGATGTTGCGCCCGGGAAACCGGGCTTAACAGGTGGCAGCTAACGTTAGTTTACAGCTTATTGCAGTGCTGCTGCGCCACCCTCTCATCTCCAACACGGGAGAATTACACATAAACATGCAGCGGGGTGTCACAGTGTTGTCGCCAAGTTTATTGTAAAGTTTCACAGCTTTCTTACAGTGGTATCCAGTTAGTTAATGTTCAGTTATAGTTATAGTTATGTTCTAGTTACAGCTAGCATAGCATAACGGCTAACCGCTAACGTTTAGCTAACTTGCTAGTTAGCTCTGCTCTATATATTACAAGCTAACATGACTAACTAATGTCACACTGTGAACTAAAATAGTTTTTGTATTACTACATCATACATGCTTGGTCCAAATCACTGCTAAATAATAGTATGTATTTTTTTTTGCATTTTTATCACACTTGGCCTATTTTAGTTAATCATTTAAGAACGGGAGAATGAAAATAATGATTTGTGGTAATCAAAAACAAGGCGTTTAATTAATACTTTGAATATTAATGACTAAAGGAATAGATTTGAAAATGTATAGTAAAGAAACACTCAGCCATGCATGAAATAACATAGCAAAATACGTATCATTTTTTACCCATGTTGTGAAGTGTAGTGATACAAACATGATTTGTATTCAAAAAGTAAGAAAGGAAAATTAAAATTGGTGTTGATCCAAAACAGGTTAATTGAGGAATACCTGGAATCCTGAATGATTAAAGTAATTTATTGCAAAGATATTTACAATTAAACTAATTCGGGTCACTTTTGACGCATGTTGGTTGTATGTTGTGTAACAAAGGGTTAACTGTGATGTTCACTCTTTTGACAGAGCACCAGTGGACAGTAAAGACTATGGAAGAGAATATGTGATGGCTGTGTGGAAAGCTGCTGACGCGAGCCTGTGTCCTTCATCAGTTTCTCCAGGCAGCACCCAGCTATTCTTCCATCTTGCAGATGAAAAGACTTTGATATGTGAGTAATAACTTGTGTCTAACCCCTAGATTCCACCGGGTCCGTCTGCGGCGCGTTACGGCTGCGCCGCGGTTTTGGTCCGGCCTCCTCCGGCGTCATACCCTACCAGGCGCGTTTCAGAAGCATTTCAGAAGCGGAGAGTCTTGCCTGCCGGCTCGCAGTTTTTGTTGATTTGGGCATATTTCCTGGACAGGCTACTTTGTACAGACAAAGTTAATAATAACTGTAATATTCCAGTTATAAACGACATGAATCAAAGATGTGTTGCTGTATTTTAGTGGTAAAAAAAATGCATTCACCATCATAATTATTCTATATATATAATTTACACAGTGCCTGTAAACCGGAGGAGAACGCTGGCATTTCTCCTCCTACTTGAAAGACTACGGAGGGATAGGGTCTGCAAAATTAGTTTGTGGTGTGTATATATATATGTATATAGGTACAGCCGCAGCAGAGAGTCTGAGTTTGAAGAAAACCCTACACTTTTATTTAGTGTTGTTTAATCAATCAATATTTCAGTGGTTCTCAAACTTTTTCTGTCATTCCCCACTTTGAACAGGTGGGCCTTTTCAAGCCCCACCTGTTCCTCATCGCTCCAATAAAATGGTAGGCCAAGCTTAAAATTGTCAAATGTATCGTTCTATAGCAGGGGTCTCCAACCTTTTAGGGTGAGGGCTACTTTAAAAAAATAAAACAAGTCGTGAGACTTTTACTCCTCTTTTTTTGTTTTTTGCAGTGTATATATTTAGCACATTTTAACATGATGATATGCTGACCTTTAACCTTTGTGTGCTGTTTGGGTCTGTGGGACCCGTTTGCAGTGTTTACTAAAAGAACATGTATTCAATTTAATTATTTTAACCTGCTTTATTTGGGGGTGGACCTCCCTCCTCTAGGGGGGTCCGGGGGCATGTTGAAGTGAAATGCATCAATCTGGAGCACTTTGAGCACAACATGAATTGATGGAAACAGCTCTCAACACTCAGATGAAAGGGAGCTGTATACTTTTTAATAATTCAAACATCTTTAGAATATGATCACAACCAATAACACATCATTTAAACTGGTTTATTCTTATCTTATGTTACCTAGTTAGCATTCTTTCTTTCTATTTATGCATATTTTACTAATCACTCCCCTTTCAACTGTTTTTTTTTTTTTTTACTGTCCTATAGTTCACATTGGAATGATTTCTTACTTTATTTTTTACAACCAGGCTATATTAAATAGATAAAGGTGTGCTCTCTCTCTTCTGTCTCTCTCTCTCTCTCTAAACATAGACCTATTTTTAAAGTGGGGGGACACAAACGGGATTTCGAAAAGTGTGACGGTTAAACTCCTTATGAAGTGGTGAGGTGCCGCTCCACATTGCTTTTTCCTGACTGCAGCGCTGTTGTGTGTGTGTGAGAGCGATTCACATGTGTGTATGAGAGATTTTTACATATGTCTGTAAATTATTTTGGTTTCAGTTGTGTGTGAGTGAGCAGGCTCGGATTGGCCATCGGGAGATTCGGGACTTTTCCCGGTGGGCTGCTGCCTTCGGTGGGCCGCTGGCTCTGGCATAGGTGGGCCGTGGACTTTCACAGCTCCGCTGCGCCGGTACCGCACCCGCCGCCGCAAATACCGCCGTTGTGAGGCTCCGGCGGGTCCGGCGCAGCGGAGCTGTGAAAGTCCACAGCCGTTGCGAGTCTCCGGCTGTAACAGTCCACTACCGCCCGCGAGGACCCAGGTTCGATTCCGGCCTGAGGTCCAAATAATTAATTAAAAAAACATTTTTTTTTTAAATCTCCCGTTCATCACGTCCATTCGCGACCCACCTATCACATCTCTGCGCCCCACCAGTGGGGCGCGCCCCACACTTTGAGAAACGCTGCAATATTTACTGGTCTTGAATTTCCTCACTGGATTACAAAATGCTCGAATCTTATTGTACAGGGACATTATGCAGATTTCATCAACTGAAGATGAAAATATAGATTCAGCGATATGTACCATTTTAAGGAAATAGACTGTTAGCGGTATTGACCGAAGCTCCGTAGCTGTAGCTAGGCGCTGCTAATGAAAACTCAAGTGCTCAATTGTTACTTTTGCTTTTTTATTAAGAATTGACTAAGCATATCTTCCTCTTCGAAATCCCAGTTGTACTTCCCTAACACGCAGTGCCTGCGAGGGTGCGTTTGATTGTTCCCACCCTTACCTCATTTATGGACTAGGTCATGTTAGACAAGCAATCCAGTGGTTAGTTTTAGGGTAAGCTTCATTGTTTTTTTTTATGTATTCACTTTAAGAGAAAGGGATTTCAGAAACAAGTCTCACAAGTTTGGCTCGAGGTAACATTAACAAAAGCTAACTGTTGTTAGACTATGTTCCCCCTTCTAAACTTATGAAATGAATCAGAAAATATGAACAACTCTTCATAGAGCCACATCCACACAGCTTTAAAGTTGTAGGAAGCTGAAGCACTGCATTCATGCCAGCGCCTAGTTGTAGTTTCTAAGGTATTAGAAAGTTGTTTTTTCTGGAAGGGGTTTAGCATTTGATCAATTCCCTTGGGATGCTATCAAGAACTGTTTTACAATCAATAGTGTGTTTAAGTTTCCAACCCTGCTTCAAAGGTCCATCATACAAGATGGGGGATCTATTGGCAGCTGCTGATAATAACATTCATCATTATGGTATAATTGTTGTCTTTTTGTCCTCTAGGTTGCACTGCCACATCTACAGTAGCGCAGAATGGACAGAGGAAACTTGATTGGGCCTCAAGTTTTTTGCAGCCAATATACATTCTCCTACAAACTTGGGATAGGAGGGTGAGTGAACAAGTTATCCATTGGTTGGAATCTACCATTGTTAGACGTACTAAATCCTGCACACTGCTCCTTCAAATGGACAATGTGAACATATGTCGCCATTTTGTAATTTCTGTTATTTTCAGTTGAGAATGTTTCAAAGTAATCTTAAAAAATTAAACTTACTTTTTGTTTATACTGTTTATAAGTAGATGTTTAAATTAGGGCTGTCAGTCGATTAAAATATTTAATCGCGATTAATCGCATGATTGTCCATAGTTAATCGCGATTAATCGCAAATTAATCGCACATTTTTTATCTGTTCTAAATGTACCTTAGAGGGATATTTTTCAAGTTTTTAATACTCTTATCAACATATGAGTGGACAAATATGCTTTATATGTTTGTTTATTATCATTTGAACAATGACAAATATTCTCATGAATATTAAACACAACAACCTGAACATTACAAATATTCGCCTCGATTCAACCTGGAACCTCTCTATACAATAATACTGTGTGTGTGTGTGTGTGTGGTGTGTGTTGTGTTGGTGTGTGTGGTGTGTGTGTGTGTGTGTGTGGTGTGTGTGTGTGTGTGTGTGTGTGTGTGTGTGTGTGTGTGTGTGTGTGTGTGTGTGTGTGTGTGTGTGTGTGTGTGTGTGTGGTGTGTGTTGTGTGTGTGGAGACACTGTGATGGATCGTTGGAGCTATGTGCCGCTCAAGGCATATATGCTTGAACGTGTGCTGCCTGGACGCTGCAATCATGTTGCGCGTACTATCCGTGCTGAGTGTGCTGACTTTTCGTACAATGTCCCACTGTCTGGCTACCTGCATAAAGTCAAGTGCTCGGCGCAGTTGTCAGCAAAATGTCATTGAAACAGCTCCTTATATCCGTTAGCGCAGCTAGCTAGCACCAGATGCTAACAACAACAACACGTAAGGTGTGCCTCGCTCGCGCGAGTCGCGCCACACATACACACACCCTCCCGGTCCTCCCGATGGCCAGTCCGGGCCTGCCGGTGAGCGTGGAAGTGTGGTCTGCCACAAGCGGGCGGCAGGAGCGGGGCTGTCAGCATCAGCTTGTAGATGGTATTTTAAGCTCGATGCGCTCTGAAACTACGGGGCGGCGAGGACAAAAAATACACATGCGTTAATCGCGTTAAAATAATTAGTGGCGTTAATTTTTTTTTGCGTTAACGCGTTATTAACGCGTTAACTTGACAGCCCTAGTTTAAATATTAAATGCTGTATTCATTAATGGTTGTATAATTCTACAAATATTTTTATATTTTAAGTTTTAACATTTTTATAGTAATTGTTCCCTACAGAACATTTTGTGCTGTCTTTGATTGGAAAATGTTAGAAAAAAGCTGTAAAATAACAGTATTCTACCTGTAGAACTTTAGGTTCTGTATTTACTTTTGTGTTTGATCATAAAAATCTAAAAAAAAAATGTAAAAAACTGTTTTTCTCATCAGAACTTTATTTAAGGTATTTGAATGTAACATTTTAAGACAATGGATTTTGAAAAGAGAGGAAACATCTGTAACACTACAGTGTTTTCCTGTAAAAATCTTTAAGGACAATTCCTGTTTATTAATTGCTTGAGCACTTTATTTCAGTGAAAGTATTTTACTTTAATTTAAGGGTTTTTGTTTGGCAGTTTTCTTTTTTACAGTGTAGCCTATTTGATTTGACCCAACTGGACTCACGGGTGAGATGCTTTTTGTGCATGTTTGCTTGCTGTATGTGGATGACGTGATTAGTCACGTCATCCAATAGTATTTGACAGGAAACCATTGTATGAGCTTCCTCCAGGAAGTACCGGAGCTGGGGAGTACAGTTACGCACGTCTATCATTGTAAATTGACAGTAAATTGCTGGCTACTCATCTGCATTACTTTCACAGTACACATTGTACATTCACAGTAAATTACTGGCAACTCCTGCATTGCTTTCACAATAGAAATGTAAAAGTACAGGCCCTTGTTGTAATGCATGTACAACAAAATGATGTAATTCCCCAGTAACATACTGTAATATCACAGTAATTCCTTAGTCATTGAAGCTGTGAAGTTACAGTATACAGTTTTAACTTTACAACAATGCATTGTAATATCATGGATGTGAAATTACAATACATTGCTGTGAAGACATTCTCAGTAAATTGCTGTGAATCTTACTGTGAAAGTCATGCAAAATTTGACCAAGTATTTATTGTGAATTCACGGTGAATATTTTTACAGTGCACATTGATTGCCGAAAGGGCAGATCTGCTGGCACTAACAATGTCTCCTGCTGTGGAGAACACCCTCTCGCTAGGGACAGAGGTAGCAGATACAGCCAGGTAGCGCTTTGCTAACATGGCAACATAAAGATATTTGGCATTTGTAATAGCTTTGGCTCGGTCTGAACTTTTTTTGAGTGGTGGAGGCTTAAATGCTAGTGGGAGTTGGGTTTGCACTTCAGTCTTTTTTCTTTTGGTACCGGTGATATTCACGATCGGGGGATGCCTTTTCAAATGAGTGTGCAAGTTTGATGTATTGCCAGCCGCGTAACCTATGTTAGTTGAACAATGCCGACAAAAAGCTTTGGTTCGGTCCACCTGTCTTTGTCCGTCATCCTTGTACGTAACTGCGAAACCAAATTGTTCCCAAACCGGAGACTTTTCGAGCTCTACTTTATCTGCGTTCGCCATTTCGCCAGTTCCTCAAATTACTGACTAAATGCATCTCTGTGACCAGCTCTCATACAGATGTAGCAGCTTATTTAGGACAGTTTGAAACGCGAGGGTCGTGGTCGGCCCGTGAACGGCCCGTGAATGGCCCGTGAAAGGCCCGTGATGAAGATCCTGCCCCCAGTCTGACTTGAGACCGCCCCCGTGATAAATAAATGTAATTATTGTGAAGCCAGCTGCAATGGATCATTGATCCACCAGGGGGTGCAGTGGGGTTCCACACTGGAGCTCATGTGAAATCAACTTCGATACAGTAAACTGGATGTACAGTATGTCTGGTACTACTGTGTAGCGGATCTTTGTTAAGATCCATATGTCACGGATAGGATCATAGTCTGTGCTAAATAAGACATGTAATCATTTACAAAACATCACCATGTTGTTATTTAACAAAATAATGTTGTTTAGTCGAAAAAAACGAACGAGAGGAAATGCAGCCGGCTCTCGATTTTTAATCCTAATTTAATCATCATCTTCACCACGATCATTTATGTTTATGTTCGCCGAATTGACATGAAATCACTGACAAATATGAATATTCTGTATTCAACTTCATTAAAACGATCAGGATCCCTGGGTGTTATTTTTCCCCACAATGACCAAGTCGCTGCAAATTATCCCGCTTATTACATGGCCACATTCTCAACAAAGTAACGACATGACTCCCAATCTTAATTCAAATGCTTTTATGGATTTAGAAAATGTTTTTATTGATTTAAAAAATAGTTGTATTGATTTAAATTGACATGCATCCGCTAAGAGAAATAGTCACTAGACACTTGACACAGTGGCTTTTGGCAAAGCAGAAAAAGAACACTCAAACCGAGAGATGAGTTATTGTTATTACAACGTGACTTCACTATTATTTCGGGGTTCGGGTGTTTTGTTTGATTTTAAATAAACAAAGTCTTGGTTTCCAGAATATGAAACTTTTATTTCCAAAATCACACGATAAATACATTTGTGAAGCTTGTAAAGGGAAGATGACAGGCACCTCTCACTCGCAATCTGCTCTTCCGCAGCGCCGCCCCCCTCCCTCCGGCTGAAATTATGAATGTAAGGCATATAGTAATCATAGATAACACGGCAGGGTCCATTACAGTTTGTTTTCATCTGATTTCAAATAAACAAAGTCTTGGCTTTCAGAATATTAAACTTGTTTCGGCAAATTTAGATGATAAATACAACTATGAAGCTTGTAACGGCATAATTACTTAAGCGGAGAACGGAGTAATTTAACGTTACAGCAGGCATAACAACAGCCGGTGTTTATTTTATTATTATATATAGTCGTTATTCATTTGTTTTAAAGCTCAATAAGGAAGATTTAAACTTTAACACAGGTTGACCGGCGAAAAACTCTGCCCGGTTCCCTCGGCCCCCACCACGTTGAATAAACAGAAGGCTGCTTTTGTGGAGGAAGTTACAGCGCTACGTACAGGCTCTGCATATGTACTGCAGCTTTTTCCAGCGGTATCCATAAATCTCTTAATTTTGACCTCAAAGTGCACCAGATTGATGCATTTAACTTCAATATAAAGAAAAACAACTTATGTTGTAACAACAATAACATTATAAATAGTAACATAGCTGAACATGGTATTGCACATTTAGCTTTCAGTGTTACTGACCTGAGATGTTTTATTACATGAATTAAGGTGACTGAGGATTTTAACATAGACTTCTCAGTGTCCCACATTTTGCACAGAACTGTCCCACATTAGGAAATGCAGATTGTCTGAGACAACTTGGCACTAAGAGTAGGCTACTGATATGTCTACCATTTCTATTATGAGTGTAATATCTGCATTTTCTATTTTGGTTTGATTAGGACACATCCTGGGGATTGTGTTTACAAACATTGACCATACCGTTCACCATCCCCCACCCCCCTACTGTATGTTGATTTTTGACTTTGTTTGCCTACATGTAAATGGGTGGCATTTAGTACCTACCCCCTCTGAGTGAATACCTGTTGACTTCACACTTGTCACAAACTTTTTGGAAGACAAGACTGACCCAAGATACCTTGGTTTGAATTGGAGAAGGACAATGGTTATCAATGGTGCTTTTAAAGCCTATTGAATACTAACTGTGTGATTTATATTGCTTTTCAAATGCATATAGGCCACTATTTAAGACAAGATCGCTACTGTAAAGTAAAAATACAGTAACTTCTTGGCAACTTTGCTGCCAGTAATTTACTGTAAAATCCCCTGTATTTATTTTTACAGTGTACATAACTGGGATACTTAAATAAAACAATTTAAAATACAGAACATTAAAACAAAACAAATAAAACAAAACAAAAGAACATGTTAAAACATGTTAAAACACAGGCAGTGAGTGGGTTGTAAGGAGCAGAAGATTGGGTCAGTGTTGGCAGAGCGTCTCCCCATCCCATTCAAATTCAAATTCTTGACTGAAAGAGCCTACAGTACATGTAAATGGGTAGCATTGCCTATATGCATTTGAAAATAATTAGTACCCCCTTCTGAGTGACTACGTGTTGAGTTCACATCTTGACTTTACTTCCTGATTTTTGGAAGACAAGACTGACCCAAGATACCTGTACATAGTGGAAAGTGAAATTAACATTGTCAAATTTAATAAAAATACAAAATAATGTTCACATTTGGGAACCGATTGGAAACATAGGACTCAATCTTTTGCTTTTTGCATTGAGGGGAAGAGGCATTTTCCCATTGGTCCCAGTCCAGTTGGTTCTTTTCACCATTCTCCCATATGTTACAAATGGCTGTCTAGCCCTGTTTGTTCAGATGTTGTTGTATGGCCTCTGGAGCAGAAATGAAAGAGTTTTAAAAATGTTTACGTTTTGGTAAGTTTTTAGGGAAATGTTGTAATATTGCAACGTTGGCCTTAGGTGGGAGCAGAATTTCTGTATTTCTACTCACATTGTCTGAATAAATATATTGAACAACTAAGGGTTCATTTGCAGGATTGATTGCTTACTTAGCCCTATATCAGTATATAGCATGAATAATAATCACACATCAGTCATATTTGTTATGAATAATCATTTATCATTATTAAATAGTAAGTCGCTTTGGATAAAAGCGTCAGCTAAATGCAATTTATGAAAGCCTCACTCAGGATTTTTTTACCAAGTGTTTTTATTGCTCTTGGGGCATTCAAAACAAGATTTTAACTTTAGTTTTTATATAATATCTGTATTTTCTCTTTTGAAAAAACTAAGTCTTAGTTTGGCCATAGTTATTTAATATATAAAGACTATATATTATTGAATTACAAGATTAGATATACTTTATTTGATCTAAAATATTGATGTGTTCAAATGCTCTTCTAAACAAAACTGAAAGTCCATGAAAAGCTGTCTTCCTGTTTTTGTGAATGAAGCGCCATCTCTTGGTTAAATCCTGAAATTGAAAATCTGGCTCTTGGAAAATAGTGGGAGGGCTTAACATTCCCAGATACTGGTCTTTGGCAGGTCTTGGGCAGGTAGCAGGCAGGAAGCTGTATGCTGGAGTCTGAAATAAGCTGCTCCATCTGTAGTGTGCCTCTCATCCAATGAAATGACTTCGTCGCTCTATGACGCGTTGAACCCAATGGGAGCAAATTACACTGAACGCTGCGACGCAGCACCTGAGATTACTTCCAAAATGTTGTTCACGTTCTCAATTGTTTACGTTTAACGTTATATTCGTTAGGTACACTTCGGTACACACGTGTACCGAACCGAAGGGCCCATACCGAATATTTTCGGTACGAATATGTATACCGTTACACCCCTAATATCAATACAAAAATAGATTAATTTTAATAAGAACTTAAATCAAATGTTACAAATATGTTAATTTAAATACAAATGACCCATTAATAGGGATAGAAATCGAGTGTGTAATGATCGCAGGCGGTCCTCCTCTGGCAAGCCAGGTGTAATCACACTAATCAGAAAGCCCCAGTGCCGCTACCTGAAGGAGTTAAATAGTTGGTGCGTGTGAGTCAGGTAACTAACTGAAGCGTGCAGACGGGATGCATTCTACCAAGTCAGGACAGGCAGCCGGTAAGACACTAGGCTTGTTTAAGACAAGCGAGACCTGCGCAGACCTGCACAATTGCGATCAACGTCTTGCTAGTGCGTTGCATGATGGTTAGTCATTTTGTCCGACTTGCTCTGGAGGCTCGCCTACATGAGACGTTGAAATCTCGCGGGACAAAGACGCCCACAGACTTGAGAGCGAGGCGCGGCGAGGCGGCGCAGTTTATCTCCACGGGCTGCGGAAGCGAAATGCTTGATGGGAAACGACTCACTGGTATCTCGAGCTGAGCGCTCATTGGTGGGTTTTACCCTGTGCTGGAGATGAAGCTCTCCATTGGCTCGGCAAAAGTGTGTTGTTGTTTTGTGTCAGTTTTACGTCGCCACTTCCATTCACATTTTTCATCATTGTTCCACAATGTTTATCATCATGAAATTAATATCTATATATTTGTATACTATACTTGCACTGCTTACCGTTGTCATACTTTATATATCTTAGCATATTCATACACACTGTTCATACTAGGCTAGGCTACTGTGTATATAGTGTATTCATACCCCTCACTGTTTTTTCATCATTCAATTCATTCTATATTTTATTCTGTAGATTGTGTACATTACTTTTCACTTTACTGCTTGTTGCACTCCTGGTTAGAAGCTAAACTGCATTTCGTTGTCTCAGTACCTGTAATCTGTGCAATAACAATAAAGTTGAATCTAATCTTGAGCAGGAACAAATGTATTTACTTAGTACATATCTGACATTAACGATTAAACACATTTGTGCATTCTTTATAAATGCAAACCGAGTCAAGCCGACTCCGCAGGTGGCGGTATGCACCTTAAAAGTTGTTTGCAATCCGCCAAAAAACCGAGAGAAGAAGAAGAAGAGGAAGAAGCCGACTCCGAGCTGTCCGACTTCAGGCGAGCTTTTTGAGACCTCCCCCGGCTGCGATCGGCTATTCTCGTTTACTTTCGAGGCGAGCCGCAGCTCGTCTCAAACAAGCCTACTAACATCCTGCAATTAGCCTACTCTGATAGTTGTTAAAAGGATATACGATTTTAGGAGGTTAAATCAATTGAATATAAGAAGAACAATAAATAAATAAATACAATAGAATAAATATTTATTGTTAAAAAGTATTCATTTTGATTTACTAAAAACCTTTCTAATAAAATCCTGTTAATTTAGTTCACTGAATATTCCTACTAAAATGGAGAAAATAATCTTTCTTGTAATAAAGAATTCATTTGATTTGTTCAAAACATTGCTAGTAAAGTCTTGTTTAATTCGTTGAACACTTCTGTTAAAACAGTAAAGAATCTTTCTTGTTTAAATAAAATGTATTTGATTTGTTAAAAACATTTCTAATAAAATCCAGTTAATTAAATCTGCGGAGATTTAAAAAGAGCTTGGGTTTAGAGAATTGATGTTTAAAATGAATATTTCTGTGCTTACTCTGCCCAGTTTATTTGTAAAATATTCACAATTAAGGCAGCAGTGTCAGTGTCAATTAAAATAATAATAGGTGGTGACCCTTTTTCATTTTTTGATTGTTTGTTATGTGGATTTGTAGTATTTGTGTTACTGTATCTTCAATAAAGGTGTATTTTTGCTAAATCTTGAGACATTGCCACTGTATGTACTGGCAGGGCCGGCATAGGAGACATATGGCGCCAGATCTGGGGGGCACTGCGCTGGTAGCTCTGGGAGGAGAAAAACATTTTTGACCGTTGGCGCTCATCCTAATTTTCGGCCTTGATGCAACAACATTCATATTTAAGTAAATATAACTCCCTTTTCACCCCGGTTACACTTTTCATTTGCCCTAACAGTCACATTACAACAGTCATTAGGTCTGCAAACTACCACCTGAAGAATATATCAAGGATTAAAAAACTAATGTCGCAACAGGATTTAGAAAAGCTTGTCCATGCTTTTATTTTCAGTAGACTCGACTACTGCAATAGTGTCTTCACAGGGCTCATTAAAAAATCTATCAGAAAGCTGCAGCTGATTCAGAACGCTGCTGCTCGAGTACTCACTGACACTAGAAAAGTGGATCACATCACTCCGGTTCTGAGATCATTACACTGGCTCCCAGTCTGCCAAAGAATTGATTTTAAAATACTACTGCTAGTTTTTAAATCACTAAATGGCTTAGGACCGAGGTATATAGATGACCTACTCCATCACTATGAAGCATCCAGGAGTCTCTTCTGGGTCGGGTCTGCTCTCTGTTCCGAGAATAACCACTAAACATGGAAAAGCAGCTTTTAGTTATTATGCCCCAACAATTTGGAACAAACTGCCTAAATCGTGCACGTCCGCTGAAACACTTCCTATTTTTAAATCCCGACTAAAACGCAACTATTTGCCGCTGCTTTTAATTGAGCTGCCCATACTCACACTACAGTATGCCTTTTTAGTCATGTATTCTGTACCAGCTGTGTTTATTTATTTATTTTATTTTCATTATCTTTTTATGCCTGTTTTTAAATGCCTTTTTAATAATGTATTTATGCTGTATTTGTTCTTAACCTCTTAAGCCCTGAGCCTGTTTTTCAGGTCTCAGGCTCGAAAATGACATTCCCAGAACAAATGACCATATCTTCCCTTCTAAAAGGGTTAAATTAATAATCTTTATTCTCAAAGTAATGATAAACCTGTGAGTTGGATGTAGAAGTGTCAGAATCAATATAGATGTTTTTTATTTTAAAGAAAATTCAGATTTTACATAGTAAAAAACTGTAAATTATAGTGTCCGTCCAAAAATTATTTTTTACTTGCAGTGAAAACTACCCTTGGATGATGGGTTAGTAGACTAAAAGCTTTAGGAATCCAAAGTAAAACATATAATATACCCTGTATCAAGATTGATGCAAAACAAGTGAAATTTGACCTTTTTAGAGAGATTTAGCCAAAAACCCCCACTTCTGGGTCATTTGGGTGGATTTGACCTATCTCTGGCCCCCCTTGCTCGATTTTGATGAATGAAATCTCTTTATAACCGCTAGAGCCAATGAAATCTCTTTATAACCGCTAGAGCCAATGAAATCTCTTTATAACCGCTAGAGCCAATGGAATCTCTTTATAACCGCTAGAGCCAATGGAATCGAGGGAAAGTTATATACACACCAAAACGTTAACAAATAAGGAGTGAGAGTGACGCGTTACCAAAACCGGAAGCTGCATACACTCTGGTGGCTACCATTAGCAGCTAACTTTTCCGCTACGATTTTTACATAAAAAATGGAATTATGGATTATAAATAATTTTTTAAAAGGTACAGGTACGTTATCAACCTATGGATCAACAGTTGTAGCATTTTTTCTTTTCGTTTTAATGCCATTGAACACGTCTTTTGACCTAATTGACAGCTACGGTGAGACGATCTGCTGTAAAAGCTCCGTAAAGGTACGTGTTGTGATGTCTGTGTTTGCTTCCCCTGTCGCAAGTTTGGATCGCTCAGTGATGATACTATACCTAAATAATCAGTGGAGTCTCAGCTTTAATCGGCTATATAGTATGTGCAGCTACGATAAGTAATAAGGGTATCTTTATCTTGAATTGTGTGCCGCAGTGCGTTAGAATTTTTTCGCTCAGGGGTCATTTAGACCCTTCTTATGAGACTTGTGTTTTGTTTTGGTAAAAATTGTTCATATCTTCAGTTAGCTGAGATTCTTCCCGTTAATCTGGTGCTACACATTAATAGTTTCATAAATGTTAAGAAGCCCTGAGACATTATCTCGAAAACAAAAAGGTGGGAGGGGTCCAATGGGGGGACCGCCGTGCTTAAGAGGTTAAATGTATTTTGCTTTTAATGTGTGTTAGAAATTAAAATCAATGTTAAACAGCATAATTCAGTCTAAAATATATCGTCAGTTTAAAGCTGTTTTATTGTGGAAAAACCCGGAAGTTCTCAGGAAATCAATGCCAAGCTTTTATTCTGAAAATCCTTTATCCGGTTAGCATGTGACTAAATATTACGTTTTCTGAATGTAAAGTGAAAATGACTTGGAGTGTTACACACCAAAACGTACGGACTTTAACACTACATCGATAGACGTTGAGATATTATTACTGCTGAATATTAAATGAAGGTACAATTGATCATAGAGTGTTTACACATTACGTGAGTAGCTATGACGTCAGAGGGAGTTACCATAAATGAGAACTGTGCCGTAAGTGTTGCTAGAACTTCTAAACTAAGTATTACATCTGTTATAAGGTATTAAATAGAAAGTCATCACAGAGATAAGGAGGAGAAAAGGTTTAAGGAACTAGGCAGAGAATACCAATGTCGAAATCATCTGTTCTCTCGCGATATCGAACCAAAACAGATGAGAAGGGCGGTCCCACTATCTGCACAGCGTGAGACAACGAGACGAGGATAAAAACAGATGAGAGACGACCACTCGCTCTCTTTTCTTCGCTGCAGCCCACCCTGAAGACAACACCGGCTTTGTCTCTCCATTACCCATGCTTGTTCTTTAACCACGTTACTTAATTAAACAACCAATTTGAACCTTTTCGGAGACTCCATTAGTCTCTTCATTCTAAGCTCCTCTCCTATATCGAATACTTCAATATGTGTAAAGCACTTTGAATCGCCACGTGCTGAAAAGTGCTATATAAATACAATTGCCTTGCCTTGCCTTGCCCTGTACGATGGGCGCTGTAAGTGATGAAAGTGGGGGATGTTGGCTTATCAGGCGCCCGCAGCTCACAGCCAAAGTGCGAGCGTGGGAGCGAGGGAGAGAGAGAGGGTGCACTGGTACCGGCACTGTTGTTATTAGAATCTGGTGCTAGCTGCGCTAACGGATATAAGAAGTAAATGTTTCTACAACCAGGGTGGAGGAGAGCTCTCCTGTCAGACTGAGAGGCTCAGTGAGGTAAAGGACTCTCTGAGGGTTTAGATAGTTAATTTTAGTCTAAGGCGTTGTGCACACGGGAACGTTTGCGTTTATGCACAGTATGCGTATTCAAAAAAGTCTTCCGTTCACATGCATTCGTTTCATTTAACGTGTCTGTTCAAACGAGACCGCTGGAAACGCTGTAGTACATATGCCGGGACTGTAAGTGGCGCTGTAACTTCCGCCACAAAATACACCAAAAGCAACGAAGAAGACTCCGTAGCAGCCCCGCAGCAATGTTGCCATGGCTACCTTCTGTTTATGCCCCGCGGTGGATTTAGCAACATGTAGTTCATGTAATTCTCCATGTCCACTTGTTGCTGATGGTTGTGGTAGAGGAGCTGTAGATTTTGCACTAATATCTGTAGCATGGTCAGTAGCAGTAGCACTAGCAGTAGCTACTGACAGGAGGAAGTGTGTGTGGCGATTGCTGGTATTCAGCGGGATATAGTAATTTCCTCATCATATGGATAAATGCAACGGGGAAGTTAACTGAAAGAAACCGAATCTGTGGATATTGCATCGACCGACCAAGAAGCACGTCTCCGTGGAGAGGACGCGCTCAGAAAGAGAGATATTCTCTACAAACACCGGGTGAGATCGCTCCTCTGGGACACGACGGTCCTCTGCCTACAAACAGGCGCAGGAGCAATGAACAATAATGGCCTGGATTAGGCAGTAAAGACAAGTTTGGTGTATCGCAGAGCGGACTGTTTAATTTTGTTTGTGTTGTTTGGCTGGAAAATTGTCAATATAATGGATCAATGCATGAAATCTGTTTATTTTGTTTAAGGAGTATTGGGCGTTAACAATTCTGGTTTGCCTTTTATAATATTATTTCATTCAAGAACCCTTGTGCGTTTAATTAACACAGCTATTTTTGATAGTTGATCGTTACAGATGGCTACTGGCCATGCTACAGCAGTGAGCAGCAGAGGTGGGGCTATCGTTATTTTTTCAGGAAATATTCGTATAGAGGCGATTACACGGACTCGGTTGACAGAGAGTTTCGTTTGAAAATCTATCCACCTTGGGACCCGTTATCGTTTGTGGGGTCCGTTTCTATCGGCCTCGTGTAAATAATAGGGCTATACGCACGCAAAACTATGCAGATACAAGCAGTTTTGTCCTCGTGTAAACGGCGCCTAAGTTATCTCAGTGGGTCTCAAACGTTTTGACCACAATTATGTAAACACATATTTCCAAGGCACTCCTTTATAATTATTAGGATAATAAAAACAGGTTTGAAATCATTCCAATGTATACTATAGGACAGTAAACCAGACATATCATTTAAAGTTGGAGAGATACAAAAATATGCATAAATAAATAACTGTTAACTGGTAAAATAAGATAAATGAACACAACAAAAAAAAAAAAGTTAAATTTATTTGTTATTGGCTATGGTAGGTTATTGGTTATGTTCACATACTTATTGATTGTTAAAATGTAAACCGATCTTTTTCATATGGGTGTTTTAGAGTTGTACCCCCTAGATCAGGTCTCGAGTAATTGTGAGCTCAAAGTGCACCAGATTGAAGCATTTTACTTTAAAATGTTCAAAAAATCTTCCCGGGGGGCATACCCCCGGACCCCCCTAGAGGATGTGACGTCCACCACCCAATTAAAACATGTTCATACAATACTGAATACATTTGAAGCCATGTTGACGTATATTACCTATGTCAATAAGTTTCTGTTTTTGTAGTGTATTTGTCTTTAGTAGAGATTTTCATTTATTCTTTATATATGAAATCTCGCCTAGGGCAGCAAATGGTCTAGAACCGGCCCTGGTACTACAGTAGGCCTCAAGAGCCTTTCTTGTGCTGGCAGACACATAGAAACAAATTGGCGGGGCGCACTTCGCACGTGCACACACTAAAAGATTCCACGCGCTCCGCGCTCACATTATGCTGAGCCCACGTGCCTTAGCACCGCTGCTATGACTCCATCCTAGGGGAAACACTGATGCATCCTTCTTGTTTCAAAGGTTTTCCCCCTACACTAAATGACCCATTCAGCAAGTAAATGGACTTCTGTTTGAAGTAAACTGCTGAAATAAAAGACTGGAAAGTAAAGCTGTGTCTTTGGAGTGGAATCCTGTTCAAAGTCAGTAGATGCCTCAAGTCCCTTTCAAGTGGGGAAACTGCACCAAAATCAGAGGAGACTTGACTATTGCTGATGATGACAAGGAGCAAGAGTTCAACTTTGTTAATGCACTAAAAACTGAATCCTCTTCAGGTCAGGTTACAGTAGAAACAGACTCTTACTTTGTGTCTGAGGGTCCAGGTTCATTTCTGAAGTATGGAGGTGGAGTCATAGACCGGTCACTCTTCAGAGACAGACAGCTGGAGACTGGAGACTCTGCTCTCTGTCTGTGGAAAAACACATGTTTTAAACACCATTAGTTTATTTAAAGAGCAGATTTTGATCCATGACTGATCACCTGATTAAAGATTTTTAGAGTTTTTGAGTTGTGATTGTGGGGTTTCTGTTGTTAAAATTCATTGAGTGTGAAACGTTTTACATATTTGTATTTTATTTGCTTAATTTAACACAAAGTCCAACATGTAGAGTGTGAGGATGATTTCACTGGTAGGTCATTTACTATTGCTGATGATGACAAGGAGCAAGAGTTCAACTTTGTTAATGTACTCTACTGGGTTTCATTAAACAGTTTAGATTATCAGATACCAACAAAACAGAATCCTCTGCAGGTCAGGTTACAGTAGAAACAGGCTCTTACTTTGTGTCTGAGGGTCCAGGTTCATTACTGAAGGTTAGAGGGTCCCCCATAGACCGGTCACTCTTCAGAGACAGACAGCTGGGGACTGGAGATTTGTCCTCTTCGTCATCTTTTAAATCACTCATCTTCTCCAGTCTGAGAGATAAACCAGTAACACTGGAGACAGACACACACACACACACACACACACACACACACACACACACACACACACACACACACACACACACACACACACACACACTTGTTTCAATCTAAACCATCTTAATAATAAACTTGGTTAAAATACATGAAATCAGACTTCAGGCCGCTCGCCATTTTGACTGCGTCACATGTTATGAAACTCAGATGAATCAGAAAACAGGAAAAGTTCACAACACTTGCAGAAGTCTCATTGGACTCTAGATGCACATTTTTAACCAAGAAGTTATTTTCTGACATCCAGTATAACAGAGTAAATAATGAATGTGTTAGAAAGCAGATCCTGGTGTTAACACTCACCCTGTCGTCCTCCTGCTCCGTCGAGCTGTAAAATGGCGTCTGGCAGTCTGACTTCATATGTTCACTTCCTTTTCAACTTCCTCCCCGTCTGCAGCTCCTCCCTTTGTTTCATAAGCAGCCTCATCAGCTGAAGCAGTACACATACAGGGCCGTAAGATAGAAAAAGACATGCAGCTAAAACAAGCTCAACAAAGTTATCAAAAGACACACAACATCCACACATCAGCATCCATCGGAGACACAACAACATCCACAGATCAACGACCATAGGATATCATTAAATCTGCTTTAACACAACACTAAACACATCCTAAAGTATCTTAAAGGGGACCTATCATGCAAAATGCACTTGTGTACGTCTTTTCTACATGAATATGTGTCCCCGGTGTTCCAGGGAACTCACCAAGTGTCAGAAAACACAACCCTCTCTATTTTCCTCCATACCCAAATCTCTAAAAAAGGGGCTGCAACGGATCTGATAAAAACTGATCCAGATTTGAACACTGTCCTGACGTCAGGACGGTGGCGCTACGGCTATTGGGCCAACTTTCCACCTATCAGGGGAATGTGGGGTTGGGCCACGGCCGGCCATTGCCGCTCGAAAGCGCTGGAGACGCTGTAGTACATGGAGCCCGAGTGCAGCCGTTGAACTCATTAGGCTTGTTTGAGACGAGCTGCGGCTCGCCTCGAAAGTAAACGAGAATAGCCGATCGCAGCCGGGGGAGGTCTCAAAAAACTCGCCTGAAGTCGGACAGCTCGGAGTCGGCTTCTTCCTTCTTCTTCTTCTCTCGGTTTTTTGGGGATTGCAAAACAACTTTTAAGGTGCATACCGCCACCTCCGGAGTCGGCTTGACTCGGTTTGCATTTATAAAGAATGCACAAATGTGTTTAATCGTTAATGTCAGATATGTACTAAGTAAATACATTTGTTCCTGCTCAAGATTAGATTCAACTTTATTGTTATTGCACAGATTACAGGTACTGAGACAACGAAATGCAGTTTAGCTTCTAACCAGGAGTGCAACAAGCAGTAAAGTGAAAAGTAATGTACACAATCTACAGAATAAAATATAGAATGAATTGAATGATGAAAAAACAGTGAGGGGTATGAATACACTATATACACAGTAGCCTAGCCTAGTATGAACAGTGTGTATGAATATGCTAAGATATATAAAGTATGACAACGGTATGCAGTGCAAGTATAGTATACAAATATATAGATATTAATTTCATGATGATAAACATTGTGGAACAATGATGAAAAATGTGAATGGAAGTGGCGACGTAAAACTGACACAAAACAACAACACACTTTTGCCGAGCCAATGGAGAGCTTCATCCCCAGCACGGGGTAAAACCCACCAATGAGCGCTCAGCTCGAGATACCAGCGAGTCGTTTCCCATCAAGCATTTCGCTTCCGCAGCCCGTGGAGAGAAACTGCGCCGCCTCGCCGCGCCTCGCCGCGCCTCGCACTCAAGTCTGCGGGCGTCTTTGTCCCGCGAAATTTCAACGTCTCATGTAGGCGAGCCTCCTGAGCAAGTCAGACAAAATGACTAACCATCATGCAACGCACTAGCAAGACGTGGTTCGCAATTGCGCAGGTCTCGCTTGTCTCAAACAAGCCTATTGTCTGTGAGGCGTTCAGGGAACCTCTGTAAGATCTAGCGACAGAAAGATAACCTGGGTTACATTAGCTAGTTAGAATTAGCCAACATTTATAAAAAAGCCTTCTTGGGAAGACTTCCTGTCCCTGGTCTGGAGGTCAATGGTGTTGTTTGAGGATGAGTTAAAAATGTTCACAGTATTGCTTCAAGGGTTTTGTCTGTTTTTCTGGTCCAGAAGTCCATGTGTTCCAGTTCCAGGTAGAAGAGATGAAGATGTGAAGACGTGCCATAAAAACTCCAGAGGTTGAGACAAACTCACGAGTCCCAAATGTTGAGTTTAAAGTCCTTAACAAGTGTTTTTTTAGCCCTTTAACCAAAGCATTTAACATGTAAAAATTACTAGTTCAATAATTATTCAAAGCAATGGCCATCATAACCATTACAACCTTATAAATCACACCGTCCTCACAACAAATCTTGTATTCATAAAACCTGACATATGTTATTATATTTTTGACCCTTTCAGACCCAAAGTAGTTTAACACATAAAGTGTGAGGCTGTGTTAAGCAATATAAACAGCTTGGAGAGTAACAGATTATATCAGTTACATAAAAAATATATAATCAGATTACTGTTAAGGACTGTGGATTACTAGCATGATTACAGTGTCAGTAAAACCTAAAAAGATCATATACTGTTTGTTGTAAAGGATCAGCTGTTCTCTCTTCTCTGTCAGCTGTTCTGTTCTCTAATGCTGCGTTCACACCGGACGCGATGCGATGTTTGGGGGCGGCGCGATTACATGTAAAGTCAATGCAGAGACGCGGACAGACGCGAATTCGCTCCGACGGCGCGCATGAAGCGGTAGACGCGGCGCGAATCACGCGATTTAGGCGATTGAACGGTGCCGCGTTAAACGAGAGAGTTCAATTTTTTCAACTCGAGCGTCAAATTCACGTGACGCGTTCTCGCGGAAGCCAATCAGCGGTGAGGATCTCAGCCTGCCGTCACTGACGTTCAACAGGGTTGCCAACTCTCACGCATCTGGCGTGTGACACACGCTTTCACTCTCAATCTCACGCTCTCCACGCTGCCCAAACTATTCTCACGCCAAAACAAGAATACCGAAGACGAGAAACGGTTTTGAAAACTTTTGTCACGTAGTGATCGTCTTCTCAATAGAACATCTTTGATAATGTCTTCTGGCCAATCAGAATCACGATAACGGCGTGGTGTTGTTGCAGGAAGTCCCGACGGAGAATACTTTTGCGGTAGTACATCTCTATACATCGATACAACATTACGTGTTGATAGAAATCAACACGTAATGAAATAAGACCCCACGGTTTGATGATTGATAGGTGTGTGGGCTGTCTTTCATTTTGACACACAGAACAATGGGGGCTATCCACCCTTATCCACAATGTAAAGTAATTCACACAGCCTCTTCCCTCTTCTCTCTGTGAGGAGCAGCAGGTTCAGCTTTCAGAACAAAGTCACAAAAAACTAAAATGGCATTCATTTTTTTAAATGTGTAGTAATAGATTTATTTATTGTTCTTCTCAAGAGAGTACCAGAATGTGTATTTTATGTTAGTATTTCAAAAAATCTCCTGGGGTTGGGTGTTCAGCATGTCAACTCTTTCACCTGTTGCAGGATTGGCTCCAGGTCACCCTTTTTATTTACTACAAGACAAATGTGCCTTTTTATTCATACAGTTCAATTTGGATTGAGACAGGGAAATAATCTAAACCTCACGCGTGGCGTTTCACTGTCGGGGGGAGCGTGTATGTAATTACATTGCAAATACTGACTTGAGCCCCACCACTGTATGGGTTAGCCCTACCATAGATTACCCAACAAAAATACTCTGCCGTATTGCGCATGCGCAGATCTAAGATCCAGTAGAAATGATAAAAAAGTAAAAGTCTGCTGCTTATTGTTCTACTAGGCCAAAATAGAGTCAAAGAGTATATGAGAGTGAGAGTGTGTTAATTAATATATTTGGCAGTTTGGAGTAAGTCTGTAGATTTGTTTGTGTGTGTGTTTCATGTATAGGCCTCTCACGATAATTAATTTTGTTGGATACATTTTCCCGGAAATTATTGCGATAAACGATAATATTGTCGGCACCGTTGTATGACCATTTTAGACCACTGACATAATGATAATATATAATAATAATTCAAGTACATCCTTTCAAACTGCTAGTCACATCCTCATGTAAATGGCAATTTATCGAGGTCAGAAAAGTTATCGAGTTCATTTTTATTTATCGTACGATAAGTCAATTAATTGCTTATCGCGACAGGCACACAATAAAACAGTGGAAACAAACATGTTTGACTTTCATTAGTGAATGAAACTGTGTGCCCTTTATAGTCTGTGTCCATTATTGTGTATTTGTATATATTGTATATATATCCTATATGCTAAGGTCCCGCTGCTGACACGATAGCAGTCATTTCGTGCGCATATGTGTAATTAAACCGAATTAAACCCATGATATCAAAATCTCACTCCAGCCAGGTACCCAAAGTTGGCAACCCTGCAATAAAGCCATCGAAAAATAATATGATAGAGTAGTACAAGTACTTCTGGGTCTCTGTGTGTCATTCAATATCGGCTCTGTGTGTGGCACGAGCGCATTTTGTGTTAGTGAGCAAGGGAGCGAGAGAGAGAGAACCGGTTACGCGAATTGTTGTTGTTAGCATCTGGTGCTAGCTCGGAGCTAGCGGATATAAGGAGCTGTTTTCTAAAATAAGGTGGAGGGGAGCTCTCTCCTGTCAGACTGAGAGGCTCAGATAAATACAGCTCAGGTAAGGTAAAGGACTCTCCTGTGTGAAAGAAGTGTTTAAATAGTTAACTTTGGTCTAAGTTATCTCAGTGGGTCTCAAACGGTTTGGTCGCCATTTATGTAAACAAGTATTTGCAAAGCACACCTTTATATGCTCATTATAGTTTAAAAAAAAACAAGAGAATAAATGAAAAACAGGTATGAAATAATTCCAATTCATGCTATAGGACAGTAAAACAAAGATACAGTTTAAAAAGGGGAGTGATTTGTAGAATATGCATAAAGAAAAAGAAAATCTGTTTACAGTTCTGTTTCACATGATTGTTGAGAGATGTATCCATAGATCTAGTCTCTTAATTTTGCCCCTCAAAGTGCACCAGATTGATGCTTTTCACTTTAATATTACAAAACTATTGCAACAAATATGTGAATTTTCTTCATTATTAGAGTCGATTTCTTGGACGAGTGCTCTCGGACCAGTGGTTAAAATGGTGGGGCCAGTGATAATACAAATGGGCCAGTAGATTGTTTCCCCTTATGTCTACCCCTGTAATGCTTTGTCAGGTCTGTCTCCAACACAACGAGCATTTTTAAATGTTTGTTTTCTGAATGAGATCGGTTTGATTAAAGCTAGGCTAACATTGTAGCTGCTCCATCAGCCCTCAGAATAACTTCATGAAGTCATACGTACAGCAGTCACTATATTGTTAGCACCACAGACAGTCTCTGGTTTAAACAGGTACATTAATAACCATGATTTAATATGAGCTGCTGTAGAGCTCTGTTCTCCTCTCTGATTCCCCTCAGACCGTCAGAGACCACAGGAGCACAATCTCAACACTGACAGGTTTTTGTAACAGAGCGTCACAAACTTTACACTCAAGTTGAAATGCGTCACGCTGCACAAATACGCAGGTGATATGAATTTCCCATCTTCACTTCCTTCGTGTTGCCAGGCACAGATCTGGGTCTTGCATTGACTCTCCATGTAATCTCTTAAACTCCGTTATATCTGCTAATGCTGAACTCAACCAGCTCACCAGGTTATTACTATTATTATAAACATCTTAAAAAGACATATCATAACCATGCCCAAGTAGTTACATCATGTTTTTGACGATATATTTAGTTTTTAAATCAGTATTTATCAACATTTAATTACATGCTATTTAAAACCATGTTATAATAATAATAATAATTCATTTATTTTATATAGGCACCTTTCAAGGCTCTCAAGGTCGCCGTACAAATACATAAAAAAACAAGATACACAATAGATAACACCAGCATAAGAAACATAAACAAGACAATGCATTATATAAATCAATCAATCAAATAACCAAATAAATAAAAAACAGGATGTGTGATGGATAATGATCAGGGTGGATATGAGAGTGTGAAGAGATATGTTTTGAGGCGTGATTTGAAAATGGGGAGAGAGTCAGTGTTGCGGATGTCAGGTGGGAGGGAGTTCCAGAGGCGGGGTGCAGAGCGGCTGAAGGCTCTGGACCCCATGGTGGTTAAACGAAAGGGGGGTGCAGTGAGGTGGAGGGAAGCAGAAGACCACAGATACCACAGATACAATGATAATATAATTGCATATTGAATTATCCTCAAATAATGTTAGCTTGCTGTACTCTGCTGCGTTTTTCCTTTACAAACTGCTCACATGATATCATTAAAGAACAGTTTAATATATTAGATTACATAAAAATGGAATCATCTTCAGGTCAGGTTACAGTAGAAACAGACTCTTACTTTGTGTCTGAGGGTCCAGGTTCATTTCTGAAGGATATAGGTTTCCACATAGACCGGTCACTCTTCAGAGACAGACAGCTGGGGACTGGAGACTCTGCTCTCTGTCTGTGGAAACAACACATGTTTTAAACACCATTAGTTTATTTAAAGAGCAGATTTTGATCCATGACTGTTCACCTGATTAAAGATTTTCAGAGTTTTTGAGTGTTTATTGTGGGTTTCTGTTGTAAAATTAATTTGAGTGTGAAACGTTTTACATATTTGTATTTTGTTTGCTTAATTTAACACAAAGTCCAACATGTAGAGTGTGAGGATGATTTCACTGGTAGATCATTTACTATTGCTGTAAAGTCAAACAGAGCCTAAGGCTCTAATAATTATAAAATAAATACAGATTACAATTAGTCGAAACATTATATATATAAATACATATAAAAAAAATAGATTAATTTGAATAAGAAATTAAATCATTAGCGTTACAAATATGTTGGCAAGCAGGGTGTAATCACACTAATCAGAAAGCCCCGGTGCCGCTACCTGAAGGAGTTAAATAGTTGGTGCGTGCCAGTCGGGTGACACACTGAAGTGTGCAGACGGGAGGCATTCTACCAAGTCAGGACAGGCAGCCGGTAACACACTGAAGTGTGCAGACGGGAGGCATTCTACCAAGTCAGGACAGGCAGCCGGTAACACACTGAAGTGTGCAGACGGGAGGCATTCTACCAAGTCAGGACAGGCAGCCGGTAACACACTGAAGTGTGCAGACGGGAGGCATTCTACCAAGTCAGGACAGGCAGCCGGTAACACACTGAAGTGTGCAGACGGGAGGCATCCTACCAAGTCAGGACAGGCAGCCGGTAACACACTGAAGTGTGCAGACGGGAGGCATCCTACCAAGTCAAGACAGGCAGCCGGTAACACACTGAAGCATGCAGACGGGAGGCATTCTACCAAGTCAGGACAGGCAGCCGGTAACACACTGAAGTGTGCAGACGGGAGGCATTCTACCAAGTCAGGACAGGCAGCCGGTAACACACTGAAGTGTGCAGAGGGAGGCATTCTACCAAGTCAGGACAGGCAGCCGGTAACACACTGAAGTGTGCAGACGGGAGGCATTCTACCAAGTCAGGACAGGCAGCCGGTAACACACTGAAGTGTGCAGACGGGAGGCATCCTACCAAGTCAGGACAGGCAGACGGTAACACACTGAAGTGTGCAGACGGGAGGCATCCTACCAAGTCAAGACAGGCAGCCGGTAACACACTGAAGCATGCAGACGGGAGGCATTCTACCAAGTCAGGACAGGCAGCCTGTAACACACTGAAGTGTGCAGACGGGAGGCATCCTACCAAGTCAGGACAGGCAGACGGTAACACACTGAAGCGTGCAGACGGGAGGCATCCTACCAAGTCAGGACAGGCAGCCGGTCAGACACTGAAGCGTGCAGACGGGAGGCATCCTACCAAGTCAGGACAGGCAGCCGGTAACACACTGAAGCGTGCAGACGGGAGGCATTCTACCAAGTCAGGACAGGCAGACGGTAACACACTGAAGCGTGCAGACGGGAGGCATTCTACCAAGTCAGGACAGGCAGCCGGTGACACACTGAAGTGCGCAGACGGGAGGCATTCTACCAAGTGAGGACAGGCAGACGGTAACACACTGAAGCGTGCAGACGGGAGGCATTCTACCAAGTCAGGACAGGCAGCCGGTGACACACTGAAGCGTGCAGACGGGAGGCATTCTACCAAGTCAGGACAGGCAGCCGGTGACACACTGAAGTGTGCAGACGGGAGGCATCCTACCAAGTCAGGACAGGCAGCCGGTGACACACTGAAGCGTGCAGACGGGAGGCATTCTACCAAGTCAGGACAGGCAGCCGGTAACACACTGAAGCGTGCAGACGGGAGGCATTCTACCAAGTCAGGGCAGGCAGCTGGTCAGACACTCAGATCCTTAGTGTTGTGTGAGAGGTCCGCAGACCCACGGTGCGCTAATATATTTTATGTTCTGGTAAATTGTTTGCGTGTGTGCCACGTGTCCTTTTATAACTCTGCACATGGGCGTAATTTCCACTGCGGACAGGGGGGACATGTCCCCCCCACTTTTCAAAATCCCATTTGTGTCCCCCCAACTTTTTAAATGTGTTTATTTTATTTTTTTACGCAAGCGGTCATCGTCATGGAGGAGCGTCTGTGTGTGTGTGGCACGAGCGCATCTTGTGAGAGAGAGAGACAGAAAGAGAGAGAGAGACCTAGGCCCTTTCTCATTTCACTAATTCCCCTCCTCGACTCCCCTCCTCGACTCCTATCCTCGTGTCTTAGTCCCGCCCACAGGAGATGCGAGCGGAGGAGCCGAGGAGGGGAGCCGAGGAGAGAGGAGGGGAAGCAGCAGGCGGTTAGAGAAATGAGAACTCCTCTCCTCTGAGCGGTCATTTTAAAGAGACGTCCATTAATGATGACAGGAGGCACAGCAGCCCTCTGTCTGATGGACAGATGTGTTCATGACGACTTATATATTTATTTGATTCATTCACAGTGCGGTATAATGAGACAATAACAGGCTACAGATGCAGACATATGCACACACAGAGAGACAGAGAGAGAGAGAGAGAGAGAGTTGTTGTTAGCATCTACACAGATACACACACACGAACACGAACACGAACACACACACACACACACACACACACACACACACACACACACACAACACAGATACACACACACACACACACACACACACACACACACACAACACAGATACACACACACACACACACACACACACACACACACACACTTCAATCTAAACCATCTTGATAATAAACTTGGTTCAAATACATGAAATCAGTCAGACAGGCCGCTCTCCATTTTGACTGCGTCACATGTTAGGAAACTGATGAATCAGAAAACAGGAAATAATAAAAGTGTACAACACTTGCAGAAGTCTCATTGGACTCTAGACGCAGATTTTTAACCAATAAGTTATTTTCTGACATCCAGTATAACAGAGTGAATAATGAATGTGTTAGAAAGCAGATCCTGGTGTTAACACTCACGCTGTTGTCCTCCTGCTCCGTCGAGCTGTAAAATGGTGTCTGGCAGTCTGACAAGTCTTACTCCATATGTTCACTTCCTTTTCAACTTCCCTCCCCGTCTGCAGCTCATCCCTTTGTTTCATAACCAGCCTCATCAGCCGAAGCAGTACACATACAGGGACTATGTTCAGTAAGACAGAAGTGACATGCAGCTAAAAACAAGCTCAACAAAGTTATCAAAAGACACACAACATCCACACATCAGCATCCATCGGAGACACAACAACATCCACACATCAGCATCCATCGGAGACACAACAACATCCACACATCAGCATCCATCGGAGACACACAAAATTCACACATCAGCATCCATCGGAGACACAACAACATCCACACATCAGCATCCATCGGAGACACACAACATTCACACATCAGCATCCATAGGCTAGGACCAGGTGGAGGGATTATATCTCTTCGCTGGCCTGGGAGCGCCTTGGGATCCCCCAGTCAGAGCTGGTTGATGAGGGGAAAGGAACGTTTGGGGCTCTCTGCTGGAACTGCTACCTCTGCGACCCGACCACGGATACGAGGGAGAAGATGGATGGATGGATGGCACAGGATCATCTGCCAATACAAGCACTTTTGTTCATGTTTAATCCATAATAAAATATAAAATTATAGTTGGATTTTTTTGTCTTGTTATTGTTAGCAGAGAAAATGTAATGTTTGTACAACTATATACAATTAATTCTACCATTCTCTGTGGGAACCGGATTAGGGGGGGCTCGAAAATATTTCCAATTACACAAGGGGGGCCTGACTGAAAAGGTTGGGAACCACTGCATTAGCTAGTTAGAATTAGCCAACATGTATAGAAAGCTTTTTGGGGAAGACTTCCCGAATAAAATAAAATATATAAACAGTCATGTCAGCATTTCATCACTTCCTGTCCCCTGGTCTGGAGGTCAATGGTTTTCTGAATGTTTTTGATTGTTATCCTGAAATAAGGTCTGTGGTTAACACAAGCTGAAGAGATTTTAATGTTTTGTTCTACGACAAAAAATACGTCAGTAAATACCCCACTGGTGAATTTAAAAATGGCAGTTGCTAACACGTGTCTAAATGAGACGACTAAACGTCATCACGACCAACATAAGACACCTTTAGCTTAGCGGTGGTGACGTGAAGTCATGTGACCGTGCTGTAGTTGCTTTATAGCCCAACATTAGCCGCCTTTAGCTTAGCGGTGGTGACGTGAAGTCATGTGACCGTGCTGTAGTTCCTTTATAGCCCAACATTAGCCACCTTTAGCTTAGCGGTGGTGACGTGAAGTCATGTGACCGTGATGTAGTTCCTTTATAGCCCAACATTAGCCACCTTTAGCTTAGCGGTGGTGACGTGAAGTCATGTGACCGTGCTGTAGTTCCTTTATAGCCCAACATTAGCCACCTTTAGCTTAGCGGTGGTGACGTGAAGTCATGTGACCGTGCTGTAGTTCCTTTATAGCCCAACATTAGCCACCTTTAGCTTAGCGGTGGTGACGTGAAGTCATGTGACCGTGCTGTAGTTCCTTTATAGCCCAACATTAGCCTCCTTTAGCTTAGCGGTGGTGACGTGAAGTCATGTGACCGTGCTGTAGTTCCTTTATAGCCCAACATTAGCCACCTTTAGCTTAGCGGTGGTGACGTGAAGTCATGTGACCGTGCTGTAGTTCCTTTATAGCCCAACATTAGCCTCCTTTAGCTTAGCGGTGGTGACGTGAAGTCATGTGACCGTGCTGTAGTTCCTTTATAGCCCAACATTAGCCACCTTTAGCTTAGCGGTGGTGACGTGAAGTCATGTGACAAAAGTAAAATGTCTCCTTAATTATGGAAGATCACCACACACACACACACACACACACACACACACACACACACAGAGATGTGGTCAGAAGAACAATTTCTCATCTCTTATTTCATTACTCTGTTTAATATTCAAATATGAAGTGTGAAGTCAATGAACTCACTGCTTGATGCTGTTATTGTCCCTTTGAGGATGAGTTTAAAATGTTCACAGTATTGCTTCAAGTGTTTTTGTGGTCCAGGTAGAAGAGATGAAGATGTGAAGATAGAGGTGAGACAGCTCACGAGTCCCAAATGTTGAGTTTAAAGTCCTTAACAAGTCTGTTTTTAGCCCTTTAACCAAAGCATTTAACATGTACAAATTACAATTTTAATAATTATTCAAAGCAATTACCATAATAACCATTAACCTGTTAAGCCCTGAGCCTGTTTTTCAGGTCTCAGGCTCGAAAATGACATTCCCAGAACAAGACCATATCTTCCCTTCTAAAAGGGTTAAATTAATAATCTTTATTCTCAAAGTAATGATAAACCTGTGAGTTGGATGTAGAAAAGTCAGAATCAATATAGATGTTTTTTATTTTAAAGAAAATTCAGATTTTACATAATAAAAAACTGTAAATTATAGTGTCCGTCCAAAAATTCTTTTTTACTTATAGTGAAAACTACCCTTGGATGATGGGTTAGTAGACTAAAAGCTTTAGGAATCCAAAGTACAACATATAATAAGTACCCTGTATCAAGATTGATGCAAAACAAGTGACATTTGACCTTTTTAGAGAGATTTAGCAAAAATAAACCACTTCTGGGGTCATTTGGGTGGATTTTCCATATCTCTGGCCCCCCTTGCTCGATTTTGATGGTTGACACCTCTTTCTGACCGTGAGAGCCAATAGAATCGAAGGGGGAGTCCCCACACACACTCATTGTGAAACAAAAAGGTGGGGGCTTTGCGCATGTAATTTTGCATTAGAGTGAAGCTACATTCTAGCTCTGACATCTAGAAACGGAATAGCATGGATTATCCGTTTTATTGCTCATGGATTATCAGAAATCATTTCAAAGGGACACAGACACATTGGATTAACCTATGGATTAACTTCAGCAGCGTTTTTATCATTTTAATGCCATTGAAGACCACTTTGGAGAGACTACAGAGCCAAGGTAAGAATGTTAGCATTTTTAGCTACCTAGCGTCACCTGTTTTGATGTCTGTTTTTGTTTATAACGTCGCAAATTCGTATAATTCAGTGATAATGAGGATGCCCATCGATTCTGTGTCACCTCACGATGTGAATCGATCATGGATGTGGAGAAAAGATAAATAATAAGGTTTTGTGAGTGATTGCCCGTGCAGTAATCTGTTAGCATTTTTCGCTCGTTGCTAATTCAGAGGCTCAGTGTTAGCATTGTGGGTTTTCTTTTTAAAAAAAAATACCCGTTACATGGATATAAAACATTCATAGTTTTATTAAATGAACATACCCTCAGACACTGTTTCCTGCAAGATGTTGCGGCAGTGCCCCGGTACCGGGGTCTCTCGGGCTTAACAGGTTAAAACCTTATAAATCAGTGTATTAAACTCAAACGGAGCATTTTCTGTCAGAAATTGTCTGTGTTCTACGTCCTGCTTTTCAAAAATATATTTCGAGCACCTTGAGATGACAGATAACATTTATTACTATAATTCCTGTCGAAGCTCAAGTCAATAATCAAGTTTATATTTTATTTTACTGAGACAAAAGTCATATTTGTGACTCTGTGAACCCGTCCATCCTATTGGCTTTTCTCTTTCTTTATCCCAGTGAGAGAAAAATAAAGACACATTTTAAATATCTAAATATAAACCCCAAAATATCCTTATCACAGTTACGGTTGAATCTAGATTTTTGGGAAAATATGAATGTCTCACATTTTTATTAGGGCTGTCAGTCGATTAAAATATTTAATCGCGATTAATCGCATGATGTCCATAGTTAATCGCGATTAATCGCAAATTAATCGCACATTTTGTATCTGTTCTAAATGCACCTTAGAGGAATATTTTTCAAGTTTTTAATACTCTTATCAACATATGAGTGGACAAATATGCATTATGCAAATGTTTGTTTATTATCATTGGAACAATGGCAAATATTCTCCTGAATATTTTCAATACAACAACCTGGAACCTCTCACTCTCTCTTACACTCTCTCCCAACCCTGTCTACTTCTCTGCACTGAGCCAGTTGCTCAAACAGACAAGCCTGTTTACAGTTGTCGGCGAAATGCTGCTCCTCTGTCTTCATAACAGTCAAAGCATGAGACTGAAGTTCCCACCTAGGGTCAAAATAATTCGCTGTGATGTGCAGTCACACGTTGGATGCGATGCAAATTATCTAACGCAGCCCGCGTCATGGCCCCCTCAGCACCCCCATCTGCGAGGCTCCACTAGCACTATATTTAGCCAACATTAATTACACTGTAATCTGAGTTTTTCAATTTTAATTGTATTGTAATATTATATTTTAACTGTAACTATGTACTATTTTATTGACCTGTACTTTTTTTATGATTGTTTGTGTGACTAAGATTACTAGATTATGCAATGTTTTTAGTGTTTGTTGATTGTTATGTACCTGCCTCAGGACTGCAGATGGAAATTAGCTATTAGCTGAAATCTGGCATAAATCGTCTCTTCTCTTTTCTGAGATCCTTGCTTAAATAAATACATAAATAAATATTCAAAAAGCACCAATATTCTATTTAATACATTTCTTTTTTAAATAATAGTCATTATTATTCATTCGCAGCATTTTCTGTCCTTCTGCGTTAACAGAAACAGCGTTGACGTAATTGCAATTGTTTACGTCATAAAACAACTCAGTAGAAAACTGTTATGCATCGGGGAGAAGATGATCACAATGAATAATCCAACATCAACATTTAAAGTCGGTAAAAGATCCAACTGAGTTTGTTTCCTCAAGTTGCTGAATGTTTTCTAAATGCTGCATGTGTTGTCAAGTTGCTGAAGATGTGTCTTCATGTGTTTTGGCACATTTGTATTTTCATATTTGCATCGTTTTTGAAGCTGCAGTGTGTTGTGGGTCGTTGTAGCCTGTTTGCACCTGTCAGCCACCTTAACTTTCCCCTCTGCGTTTCGTCTCAGCAGTGAAACTTGAAGACGATCATGACAATCCTCTTGTACTCCTTCCTGAAGTTGTGGTTCAGGGCTCCGTAGACGACAGCGTTTAAGCAGCTGTTAAAGTACGCCATGAAGTAGCTCGCCGTGAACAGCCACTCCGGTATCGCTTCGCCCAAACGGGAGTCCAACGCCACCGCTAATCCGATGAAATTGAGCGGCGCCCAGCAAACGGCGAAGAGCACGAACACTACGAACATCGTGAGGAAGTTGCGTAAGTCGTGCGGTTTGATCTTCAGTCGCGTGTCCGGCTTCACCCTCCGCCTCACCTGGATGACGAGGATCCAGATGCACAGGTAGCAGTAGCTCACGATGCTAATGGGCAGAATGAAGTGCACCACCACAACCGTAATGGTGTAAAAAGAGCTTACGGATTGGGCGAAAGTACAGGAGTAAACGCGCGGGTCGTATTTCAGCGATTCCACAAACCAGTTGGGCGCGATGGCGATAATGGTGAGCGCCCAAACTAGCACCACGTAGCACATGGTGTTCTGTTGGAGAAGATCTTGTCGTACTTGAGGCTGTGGCAGATGTAGCAGTAGCGGTTGATGGCGATTCCCGTGATGTTGAAGATGGATCCGATGACGCTGAGGCCCATCAGGAAGCCGCTGATCTGACAGTGGATGTTTCCCGCGATCCAGCCGTCGTTAAAGATGGCAAAGAGGACGAGCGGGTACGGGTAGATGGCGACGACCAGGTCAGCGAAAGCTAGACTCACCACGAAGGCGTTTCCTGCAAGACAAGAAACAGGATGTGAGTACATCGAATTGATTGATTGGTTGTTTTGGACATTTCTAAGGTTGTTAAGTCTCGCCAACAGTCAGGATGGAGGATCAGGGTCATATGCAATCATTTAAATTGACCGGACTTCTTTCAGTGGATTGATATGACCGCACATAGTCCCTTGATTGGAGCGTCCTCCAAGCAACGGTCTGTTGTCCTTAGCAACGGTCTGTTAGCGAGAATTAACAACCTCTCGAATGTCCAAATTGACCAATCAGATTTGAGTATTCAACTAAACATTGTATTAAGAGACACATAATCAATAGTTGGAGCATAAATGTAAAGTAAACCCATGTGTTTGCCTGTAGCTTTGCAGCTAGTGCATATGTACAGATAATATCCTGAGTGGTTGAAGGGAAAAATCAGGTGAGGTTTATAATGGAACAGAGCTCGATATTTTCTGGCATTTTTGATAAGATCCAACAAATATAATGACAACTATCTAAGAAAAAAGTGTTGACAGAAAAACTGTAGACAAGGCCAAACACAACAGAATCAAAACAACAACAGTGAAGATGCCGCTCTGTACAGGATGATAACAAAGAAACTAAAATAGCATCCGACGAAACAGCAGCAGCAGACTAACACCATAAAGCCAAACTCAACATCACATTTTCCCCCAATTTAACTTTAATAGCATATGGACTCTCCACCGCTCATCACTGCCACTTAAATGCATCACAGGGTAATGAATACAACTGTCCCAAACTGCCGATGTAAACATTTAGTCCAATAATCTGCAATCTCACCGCTTCAGACTGCTAATGACGGGCTATATTTCTTCCCCAGTGAGGTAGTAAACACTGGTTTGAATGCCAGTCACAGTGGTAGGTTTTTGCAGGGTTTAACACTGTATAACATTTACCAAGTTCTCACCCTGCTAATGTGGTATAAACAGGGTTCCTGCAGGTTTCGCCTACTAAAATTTAAGACATTTTAAGACCTTTTTAAGACCACTTTGAATAGAATTTAAGACCTATTTCACGGCAAGAAAGTATGAAGGAAAATTGCTATGAAAGAAGAATTACGTCCCATAATTACTTACAAAGTAAATGTAAAGGCATAACAGTACAGCACTGTGTTAGCGTGTTAGACAAAAAGTGTATGTGTGTGTGTCTGTGTGTGTGTGTGTTAGGGGTGTGCAATTAATCATATTTTAATCGCAATTACGATTTTGGCCTGCCACAATTACGAAATGATTTTGCTTTGCTAGGTTGTGACAGTGCACTACAACATATTTGATCTAATTAATTTTAGTCTCATTTATTTGTATTTATCATATTTATACATGTTTAATAGCTTGTGGAAGTGCGCTCCAAAATATTTGTTGATCTTGTTTATTGGTATTTATTATTTTGATATTATTTATTTAAATGTATAATTTATTTAATTTATTCTTGTATTGGTTTTGCAGTTGAATTATAGGTTCAGGGTAATCAACAGTTAAAAGATACTGTTCAAATTATTATTTGTTTTAAATAATTAACACATTAGCAAAACAAATGCTAATTTATTTTTCAAAAGGTGCAGCGGGCTTCAAACACGTTCCCTCCACTGGTTTCAACCAAGCACTAAATTCGATGTTTTCCAACCAAATACGGTTGAACTTACACTTCCCCATATTTATTTGTAAGTAGATTTGAAGATACATGAGTTTCTGACTGTCGCTAGCTGAAGCTTGCTTGCTAGGTTACTAGCTGGGTGTTCTCCAATAAGGGGCCGGGGGAAACAAAGTTAGTGATCACTGGTTCCATGTTGATTTATTTCAATACAAATTGTTGGGGGGAACTGAAAGGCTCTTACCGTACAGGTTACTTTGCAGCCCGGACATTTCCCCCAAAACACATTTAGACGTGATCGCAACACAGAAGTACCTTTCAAATCCCATCATTTTTAAGACCTTCTAAATCATATTTAAGACCTTTCTTATTTTTTTGGTCATATTTAAGACCTTTTTAAGGCCTTAAATTCAGATTATCAAATTTAAGACTTTTAAGACTTTTTAAGACCCCGCGGGAACCCTGATAAAGGTCTCACAGACGGGAAATGAAGTGTGATTTAGGCGTTTAATTCATCTGTTCCCACAATTGGAGCTGTATTTCTATATTTACTGAGTATTTTAGATAAATGAAGCACAATGAAATCAGGTCTTCAACCTTATAACCGTTTATCGTAGTTTAAAGGGCCCCTATTGTGCAAAATCCACTTCTTCATGTCTCTTCTACATCAACATGTGTCCCCTCTTCTTCACGTCTCTTCTACATCAACATGTGTCCCCTCTTCTTCATGTCTCTTCTACATCAACATGTGTCCCCTCTTCTTCATGTCTCTTCTACATCAACATGTGTCCCCTCTTCTTCATGTCTCTTCTACATCAACATGTGTCCCCTCTTCTTCACGTCTCTTCTACATCAACATGTGTCCCCTCTTCTTCACGTCTCTTCTACATCAACATGTGTCCCCTCTTCTTCATGTCTCTTCTACATCAACATGTGTCCCCTCTTCTTCATGTCTCTTCTTCATCAACATGTGTCCCCTCTTCTTCATGTCTCTTCTACATCAACATGTGTCCCCTCTTCTTCATGTCTCTTCTTCATCAACATGTGTCCCCTCTTCTTCATGTCTCTTCTTCATCAACATGTGTCCCCTCTGTGTAAAGAGACTCTGAAAGTTTCAGGAACAAAGATTCTCTCTCTTTCTGTCCTGATCCATTTCTATAAAAACCTGTCTGAAAATGAGCTGATCAGATTTTGGCCACTTTATGATGTCATAAGGTTTGTTTGTCTTGTGTAACCATTAGCCAATCAGCAACCAAGGTAACCCCCCCCCCCCCCTTATCACCTGAATCTCCTCCTAGAGCACCAAGAGCCGCGTTCACACCGGAGTACTTTTCACCGTACTTTTCGCGTTTAGTTCTGTTAGTACCCCTTATATTGCGTTCACACCAAAAAGAGCACTTAATCTCGGGAACTTTTACCCCCATTTTTAGTGCCTGCTGAGAGATGGTACTCTCCTGGGGGAAAAAAGTGCCCCAGTTCTGATTGACTGGGCGAATTGCAAACCACGCCCCGTAAAACTCTGAAATGTTTTGTAGAGCCGCCATTTTATTATCTTCGCATTAGCATTATTAGCATTAGCATTCGCCCAGCGCACAAACGCAGAGAGACTAACTTATGGCATCACAAAATAAAACATGGGAGCGGTGGAGATGAGGAGGTGTCGGCGTTCTGGCGATTTACTCGGAAGGCTTCAGTAGAAGCTGCTATTGTGTTCTTTTAACCAAATCTCTCTCAGAGGGGCGTGGGGAGGGGCTCCTTATTTTCATCTAAAGTAACAGACAGAGAATCAGCACTTTGGAAACAGGGCTGAAACAGAGGGGATTATGGGTAATGCTGCAATGATCTGTTTGGTGTTTCAGCCAATCAGAAACAGGTTCTGTATATATCTGAGACCTGTGATATATTGATGATAAACAGGATAATAGGGGACCTTTAACCGGTTAAATGACGAGTGTTTCATCTGAAACAATGCGTCACCTGCAAGCTTATACGGACTGATGACTGAAGTCTAATGACCTTTAAATAAATAATACGTTATTAATGTGTGCTTATCAGGTTAATTGCAAGCAGGATTTGTTATGTTTTTATTGTTTAATGCAAGTCGAAGAATGTAAAGGAGTATTTATGCAGACCGAGCCGACAGTACGCAGCCACGTTGCAGTGAAGTGTTTCTGTATTTTCAGAACAAATAAAGATAAAATCATCTGCTTCTGAATGTGGCCAAGACCAGAGAGATGGTCATTGATGTCAGGAGGAAGAGGACGTCTCCTCCGCCCCTGTGCATTCTGGGAATAGGATGTGGCTCTTGTGGAGGACTTCAAGTACCTGGGAGTACACTTAGACAACGGACTGAACTGGAGGATCAACACTGACGCTGAGATCCTTCAACGTGTGCAGCAAGATGTTGGAGATCTTCTACCAGTCTGTGGTTGCCAGTGCTCTCTTCTTTGCTGCTGGGTTTGTTTATGTTTACATTTAGAATTGTTTATTTATACTCTTTTAATTTCTCTTATATGCAATGCCTTGTCTTTAATGCTGCTGCAACGCAAACATTTCCCAAATTGGGATCAATAAAGTACATCTTATCTTATCTTAAAGCTCACGTATTATGCTATATTTGAACTATATATTATAGGGCCATATCTATACAAAACATGTCAATCAATCAATGTTTATTATATATAGGCCAATATCACACATGTTACATTTGTCTCAGTGGACTTCACAGTTTGTACAGAATATCAGTATGACAATACGACCCCCTCTGTCCTTAGACCCTCACATCGTACAAGGAAACACTTCCAGAGAGAACCCACAGTTTAAAGGAACATGGGAGAAACCTCAGGGAGAGCAACAGAGGAGGGATCCCTCTCCCAGGACGGACAGACATGCAATAGATGCCGTGTTGAAGAGATAATACATTTACAGCGTAGGTAGACTGAATGTTTGGAAATGCATGTGTCTATAATAAGAAGATGAATCCACGAGGATGTCAACAATCCTGTGGGAGCCATCAGGGAAGTAGTATGATGAGAGTCAGGCAGGACCACAGTGACAGGTTCAGCCACGACTCGAAATCCAGGACACAGGACTCAGGATCCAGGACTCAGGATCCAGGACTCAGGATCTAGGACTCAGGATGCAGGATCCAGGACTCAGGATCCAGGACTCAGGATCCAGGACTCAGGATCCAGGACTCAGGATCCAGGACTCAGGATCCAGGACTCAGGATCCAGGACTCAGGATGCAGGATCAAACATATCACTGAAGTGTTTTCCTCAAAATACTCAGCTAAACACTGCCGTGATGAAACGCCATATTAGGTTCCAAACCACATCAAGCATTATTTCTGAAACAGTATGGAGCTGAAATGCTTTTTCTCTCACGGGTTTACCACAAGGGGAGTACCTTTTTGTATCCTGCTTCTTTACACATAATCAAAAAGAGCATTTTGCATAATAGGTGACCTTTAAGTCCCTTCTGTGTCCAAGTGTGCAACGTATGTGTAACAACATTCAGAGCTAATGGCTTCAGATCTCAGCAACAGTCTGACTCTCAGAGCTGCTGCGGGTCTAAACCCTCCCTTCTTCTGCAGCTGCTGTAATGAATGCGTCTTGGTGGAAAGCGTTTATTCAATTACATCTTCACACCCAGAGGAGTGTGTGATGGCAGCGTTATGAACACCTTGTTGTGCTAAACTATGCAGCAGCATTCAGTATTTATCGCCCCCTGAATCCATCTTCATTATGAACGAGCCTTATTGTTCTTTATCTGCACGGCAACTACTTCATCTTATTGATGTCTTATGAACAGTGGCGAGCCGTGAGCTTTATACCTAGGCCCTCTGACCCCCACCCCTTCCCTCGAAAAAAGAAAAAAAAGAGTTATTACGTCACAGCGTATACTTCAGCGGAATATCAAAACAACGGCCCAGGGTGCAAAACGCACCAATGACAGCGACCCTCTACCACACAGAACAACACCTGTGAACCCAATTTGTGTTCTTTGACATTGAAAATGATATTGCATTGTGTTTGTTACTTTCGTTGCCGTTGTATATCTTAAATGTAATTTGGCATGCTTTTATTTTGAAGGCGAGTTCACGCTGTTGACAGGAAGTTGTTGTTGCTATGGAAACAAGAACAGTTTCACAGTGGGCAGAACTTGTCATAATGTCCGCAATAATAAAACCCACATTTAGAGGGAAGATATGATTGGTCAATTGTACTGTCATTTGACATTACTCTCTCGTTCAGTTACTATAGCGGGCCCTCTGTGAATCGCAGAGAGGGCCAGGCGAGCTTCTTTCATGTAACCCCTACATTCAAACAGAGAATGAACAGGCAGATTCGAAGGATTTATTTATTTGGATGTTATTTTAAATACAATTAAATCAAGTTTTTTTTCGGTAAAACTAATGAAAAATATAACAAAATAATATGAAAAAAATATATATTTAAAAAAAATATTATTTTTTTTAATGTTTTTAAATATTATTTTTTGGAATATCTTAGGCCCTCACAGAGGGCATAGAGGGCCCTGACGGCTCGCCACTGCTTATGAAGAAAAAAGACTCGGAGCAAAGAGACTCGTTAACCTGGAGTCTATTTGTGTTAGAACGTGCTTTAGTCCTAATTACTTTTGTGTCCTTTGTGACGACTCCTAACGAGGTAGATGTGCTTTATGTTAATCAGTGAGGACCAGAAATGCTGCCAGGGTAAGAAGGTACATTTTCTGTGTAGTTCAGGGAATAATACTCACCTGCTCCAGGGTTATCACACATTGCCTCATCTCCAGCTTGATCAACATTTACTTGGCAAAAAACAGGTTTTAAGCACATTTTAATCACCAATATGTGATTAGTTTATCCAAATGATGTATTTTGGGGATTTTACGGCAGTGTTTGGAGACGTGGGAAGCTGTTGGTTGGTTTAAAAAACACATGTCTATGTTTTTATAATTTCTCTCACTGCCTGAACGTAGACACAGATCCTCGCTGCAGGTTTGAACCATATGGTGTTTAATAATAATTATAATTTAAACTTTGAGAGCCTCCAAATTACCGACAGCTAGAACATTAGCTGACTAGCCTGTTAGCCTTCTTCTCCATCCATCTCTTCTCCCGTCTCTTCCCCTACAGGTTCATAAAATATGTGTTCCAGAGTAATACTGATGTGATGCGGTCACAGCTGTGTGTTTAAAGAGTAAGAGTATTCATGGTCTACTGTATATGTTGTACTTTTTAATGCTGTTTTAATTCTATTTTGAGATGTTTAAATTATAGTATTGTTTATTTCTACTCTTTAATTTCTACTGATGTGCAAAGCCTTGTTTTGTTGTTTTTGATGCTGCTGCAACGCAAACATTTCCAAATGTGGGATCAATAAAATACCTCTTATCATCTTATCTTATTTTTCCAGTGTTTTATAATCAATTTAGACTTGTGCCTCCTATTTGTATTACCATAGTAAAGAGTAAATCATCATCAGCTTTATTTAAAGAGACTCTAGGTCCATTTTTAAAACACATACAACACTCAAATAGAAATGTAAAAAGGCAGTTATACCAATGTTTCCACAGAGGTGACTGGTATCGTACAGCACTGAGACACGGATTTGAAAGCAGCATAATGACAAGAGTTATGAGAAACATTCAATCGACAGATGAATTTATACATTAGATTTCTCAAGAGCATGGAACGTGTTGACTCGTGCTTTACAAAACATTTCACTTGCACTGCACCACCTTGGTTTTCTAAGCAGTATACGCAAACAATCGTTATAAGCAACCTGGAGCTTCTGGAGGCTCGCCTTCTTAACCTTGAGCCACAAGGGGGCAACTAAACTTCACGGCTCCCTGTGGACTTCTTTCACCTCAACATGGAGCTGTTTTTCTGCACTATAAGTTGGTGATATGTGAAATCTATGCACCAACAAGGGAAGGAAGCTAATTAGGATGTAAACAATGTTGGATTACAAAAACGTTTCTTGCTGGAACAATACCTTTTAGTGACGCCTACTGAACGTACATTTTGTTTGTTTGTTTATGGCTCCACAGGGCTAATTTAATCCTAAATGAATGGGGTGAATCATGTAGAGAACTAAGAAGACATCAATATACATGTAGCAATATCAGCTATAAAGTCATAATTACCACAGAGCAAATTGGGTTATCATGAAGTAAAGATGCTTAAAACCAAACAAATATGGATTTCTCAAATCAGGGGATTTCTTTAATTGCTTAGTGTCTTATAACAAAAGATAGCTGTATTTAGCCGTCTGATGATCTTATGGTCAGTCTCCCAATATGACTTTCACTTCTTATTAACACCGTCAGACAGCAAGAAGCTCCTAATGACACATTAAACACAACCGTTGTGCTAATTAGTCTTTTCATTAAGACACGTTATGAATGAATGGGCAGAGATTTCTTTCAGCCTGGTGTGAACTTTACAGTTTGGAGTTTTTTACACATTGAAAATGCTAATTTATTAAGTGAGTCGCACGGAAATCTAATCAGCTCTTCGTCTGTGTGGCGGAAACGCGTGGTGAACTTTCCTCTGGGGTCACTGTTTTGAAACATCATGTTTTCCCACACCGAAACACAGAGGAGGCCGAGCGTCTGGAAACACAAAGAGAGTTTTCAGAGGAGACGCTCGTCTTTGTTCCTTCGCTCCTCTCGTCTTTCGTTCTTTTCTGTGAGTGTCTTCAAGGCTGCGAGCATTTTGTTCGAGTACAACAGCGAGCACGGCACACTGAGCTGCAGCTCGTAGGAAATACAACACTCAACCTTCAAGTGACATTTCTGGATCGTACTGCGGTGTTGGAAAGATATAGAAGTTTGAGTTTTGCAATAATTAGAGGGGTCATATTCAGGGCTGTGTTCAGGATTTGAGAGATGCGGAGGTGAGGAGTTCACATTCCTCCGAGCAGAGCTTTCCACATCCACACTTTGTTATATTTACTACAGACTTTCTAGATATCAAACTCAAACTTCACACTTTGCTCCTTTGCTGTTTGCACATATATAAATGGGTCATTTGCATACCTTTGGCGGACATTTTTATACGTATTCTTATATGTATTTGTAATTTTTGTGGGAAACAGTATTTCAATCTCTCTGTCTGTACACAAAAACTGAAAGATTGACAATAAAGACTTTTTGAAATGTTTTTTGCATATAATCCTCAAGGCAAGAACAGCCCCAAAGGTCAGTTATCTTACCCACTCACACAACCAGTGAAATGTAAAAGCTTCTTGTTCACTGAAGCTTATTTATCAATGCCCAGACTTTCCAGTGATCATGGCGTCATTCAATGATAACTCTTCTTTGGTTCATGACGTTTAAAGCATACCTCGGCACCTTGTTGGTACTTGCGGTCTGTAAATGTAAGTGTTTTTTCTCCTTCATTGCCATTTTTCTGCCGACTTCTTGGCTCAAAGGGAACATCTATCCTTTGTCACATGGATACTTGCTATTACCAGATGCAAGAAATGACAAATTGCACTCAGCTGCAAATACTAGGTGCCGTGGGTAAAATGTCTTGAGACGCGTAGATTAGCAGCCACAATCCATTATTTGTAGGGGTGTAACGGTATCCGTATTCGTCCCGAACCGTCACGGTTCGGACGTCACGGCTCGGTGCATGCAGTCACACGACGAATACGCCTTTTTTTATGAGTGGGAAAAAAGTCTGTCATTCGGGGCAGTATCCACTACACTATATATAATCCAGGGGGCGGTATTGCACCTAGAAGCTGTTTGCCAGCCGCTCTCCTGTTAAGCCCTGAGCCTGTTTTTCAGGTTTCAGGCTCGAAAATGACATGCCCAGAACAATGACTATAACTTCACTTCTAAAAGGGTTAAATTAATAATCTTTTTTCTCAAAGCAAGGTTACATCTGTGAGTTGGATGTAGAAGAGTCAGAATCAATATAGATGTTTGTGTGTCAGAGTAAATTCAGATGGAACATAGTAAAAAAGTGTAAATTCTTACCTCCGCCTAAAAAAAACCCATTACTTATAGTGAAAACTACCCTTGGATGATGGGTTAGTAGCCTAAAAGCTTTAGGAATCCAAAGTATAACATATAATAAGTACCCTGTATCAAGATTGATGCAAAGCAAGTGACATTTGACCTCTTTAGAGAGATTTATAAAAATAAAAATAATATGAAATCTCCGTTTTTTACATAAAAATGCAATTATGGATTATCAGTAATCATTTCAAAGTGACACAGACACATTGGATTAACCTATGGATTAACCTTCAGCTGCGTTGTTATCGTTTTAATGCATTGAACACGACTATTGATCAGAATAACAGCTAATTTGAGACGATCTCCCGTGAATGTTCCGTAATTCACGTGTTGTGACGTCTGTGTTTGCTTCCCCTGTCACGAGTTCTGATCGCTCAGTGATGATACTTATACCTATAGAATCTGTGGAATCTCAGCTTTAATTTGATATCTTGTTTTTGCAGTTACAATAAGTAATAAGGGTATTTTTACCTTGAGTTCTGTGGTAAGTGTGTTAGCATTTTTTCGCTCAGGGCTCATTTAGACGCTTCTTGTGAGACTTGTGTTTTGTTTCAGTAAAAATGGTTCATATTTTCAGTTAGTTGAGTTTCTTCCCGTTAAATGGGTATGACACATTAATAGGTTTTTAAATATTAAGAAGCCCTGAGACACAGTTTCGTGAAAAAACACCCCACTGCCCCCTGTACAGGGGGCTCTAGGGCTTAAAAAAACAAATATGGATTTCTCAAATCGGGGGATTTCTTTAATTGCTCAGTGTCTTATAACAAAAGATATAGCTGTATTTAGCCGTCTGATGATCTTATGGTCAGTCTCCCAATATGACTTTCACTTCTTATTAACACCGTCAGACAGCAAGAGGCTCCTAATGACACATTAAACACAACCGTTGTGCTAATTAGTCTTTTCATTAAGACACGTTATGAATGAATGGGCAGAGATTTCTTTCAGCCTGGTGTGAACTTTACAGTTTGGAGTTTTTTACACATTGAAAATGCTAATTTATTAAGTGAGTCGCACGGAAATCTAATCAGCTCTTCGTCTGCGTGGCGGAACGCGTGGTGAACTTTCCTCTGGAGTCACTGTGTTTGAAACATCATGTTTTCCCACACCGAACACAGAGGAGGCCGAGCGTCTGGAAACACAAAGAGAGTTTTCAGAGGAGACGCTCGTCTTTGTTCCTTCGCTCCTCTCGTCTTTCGTTCTTTTCTGTGAGTGTCTTCAAGGCTGCGTAGTACAACAGCGAGCACGGCACACTGAGCTGCAGCTCGTAGGAAATACAACACTCAACCTTCAAGTGATTCATTCTGGATCGTACTGCGGTGTTGGAAAGATATAGAAGTTTGAGTTTTGCAATAATTAGAGGGGTCATATTCAGGGCTGTGTTCAGGATTTGAGAGATGCGGAGGTGAGGAGTTCACATTCCTCCGAGCAGAGCTTTCCACATCCAAACTTTGTTATATTTACTACAGACTTTCTAGATATCAAACTCAAAACTTCACACTTTGCTCCTTTGCTGTTTGCACATATATAAATGGGTCATTTGCATACCTTTGGCAGACATTTTTATACGTATTCTTATATGTATTTGTAATTTTTGTATCCCTCGGGATTGTGGGAAACAGTATTTCGATCTCTCTGTCTGTACACAAAAACTGAAAGATTGACAATAAAGACTTTTTGAAATGTTTTTTCGCATATAATCCTCAAGCAAGAACAGCCCCAAAGGTCAGTTATCTTACCCACTCACACAACCAGTGAAATGTAAAAGCTTCTTGTTCACTGAAGCTTATTTATCAATGCCCAGACTTTCCAGTGATCATGGCGTCATTCAATGATAACTCTTCTTTGGTTCATGACGTTTAAAGCATACCTCGGCACCTTGTTGGTACTTGCGGTCTGTAAATGTAAGTGTTTTTTCTCCTTCATTGCCATTTTTCTGCCGACTTCTTGGCTCAAAGGAATCTATCCTTTGTCACATGGATACTTGCTATTACCAGATGCAAGAAATGACAAATTGCACTCAGCTGCAAATACTAGGTGCCGTGGGTAAATGTCTTGAGACGCGTAGATTAGCAGCCACAATCCATTATTTGTAGGGGTGTAACGGTATCCGTATTCGTCCCGAACCGTCACGGTTCGGACGTCACGGCTCGGTGCATGCAGTCACACGACGAATACGCCTTTTTTTTATGAGTGGGAAAAAAGTCTGTCATTCGGGGCAGTATCCACTACACTATATATAATCCAGGGGGCGGTATTGCACCTAGAAGCTGTTTGCCAGCCGCTCTCCTGTTAAGCCCTGAGCCTGTTTTTCAGGTTTCAGGCTCGAAAATGACATGCCCAGAACAAATGACTATAACTTCACTTCTAAAAGGGTTAAATTAATAATCTTTTTTCTCAAAGCAAGGTTACATCTGTGAGTTGGATGTAGAAGAGTCAGAATCAATATAGATGTTTGTGTGTCAGAGTAAATTCAGATGGAACATAGTAAAAAAGTGTAAATTCTTACCTCCGCCTAAAAAAAACCCATTACTTATAGTGAAAACTACCCTTGGATGATGGGTTAGTAGCCTAAAAGCTTTAGGAATCCAAAGTATAACATATAATAAGTACCCTGTATCAAGATTGATGCAAAGCAAGTGACATTTGACCTCTTTAGAGAGATTTATAAAAATAAAAATAATATGAAATCTCCGTTTTTTTACATAAAAATGCAATTATGGATTATCAGTAATCATTTCAAAGTGACACAGACACATTGGATTAACCTATGGATTAACCTTCAGCTGCGTTGTTATCGTTTTAATGCCATTGAACACGACTATTGATCAGAATAACAGCTAATTTGAGACGATCTCCCGTGAATGTTCCGTAATTCACGTGTTGTGACGTCTGTGTTTGCTTCCCCTGTCACGAGTTCTGATCGCTCAGTGATGATACTTATACCTATAGAATCTGTGGAATCTCAGCTTTAATTTGATATCTTGTTTTTGCAGTTACAATAAGTAATAAGGGTATTTTTACCTTGAGTTCTGTGGTAAGTGTGTTAGCATTTTTTCGCTCAGGGCTCATTTAGACGCTTCTTGTGAGACTTGTGTTTTGTTTCAGTAAAAATGGTTCATATTTTCAGTTAGTTGAGTTTCTTCCCGTTAAATGGGTATGACACATTAATAGGTTTTTAAATATTAAGAAGCCCTGAGACACAGTTTCGTGAAAAAACACCCCACTGCCCCCTGTACAGGGGCTCTAGGGCTTAAAACCAAACAAATATGGATTTCTCAAATCGGGGGATTTCTTTAATTGCTCAGTGTCTTATAACAAAAGATATAGCTGTATTTAGCCGTCTGATGATCTTATGGTCAGTCTCCCAATATGACTTTCACTTCTTATTAACACCGTCAGACAGCAAGAGGCTCCTAATGACACATTAACAAACCGTTGTGCTAATTAGTCTTTTCATTAAGACACGTTATGAATGAATGGGCAGAGATTTCTTTCAGCCTGGTGTGAACTTTACAGTTTGGAGTTTTTTACACATTGAAAATGCTAATTTATTAAGTGAGTCGCACGGAAATCTAATCAGCTCTTCGTCTGCGTGGCGGAAACGCGTGGTGAACTTTCCTCTGGAGTCACTGTGTTTGAAACATCATGTTTCCCACACCGAAACACAGAGGGCCGAGCGTCTGGAAACACAAAGAGAGTTTTCAGAGGAGACGCTCGTCTTTGTTCCTTCGCTCCTCTCGTCTTTCGTTCTTTTCTGTGAGTGTCTTCAAGGCTGCGTAGTACAACAGCGAGCACGGCACACTGAGCTGCAGCTCGTAGGAAATACAACACTCAACCTTCAAGTGATTCATTCTGGATCGTACTGCGGTGTTGGAAAGATATAGAAGTTTGAGTTTGCAATAATTAGAGGGGTCATATTCAGGGCTGTGTTCAGGATTTGAGAGATGCGGAGGTGAGGAGTTCACATTCCTCCGAGCAGAGCTTTCCACATCCAAACTTTGTTATATTTACTACAGACTTTCTAGATATCAAACTCAAACTTCACACTTTGCTCCTTTGCTGTTTGCACATATATAAATGGGTCATTTGCATACCTTTGGCAGACATTTTTATACGTATTCTTATATGTATTTGTAATTTTTGTATCCCTCGGGATTGTGGAAACAGTATTTCGATCTCTCTGTCTGTACACAAAAACTGAAAGATTGACAATAAAGACTTTTTGAAATGTTTTTCGCATATAATCCTCAAGGCAAGAACAGCCCCAAAGGTCAGTTATCTTACCCACTCACACAACCAGTGAAATGTAAAAGCTTCTTGTTCACTGAAGCTTATTTATCAATGCCCAGACTTTCCAGTGATCATGGCGTCATTCAATGATAACTCTTCTTTGGTTCATGACGTTTAAAGCATACCTCGGCACCTTGTTGGTACTTGCGGTCTGTAAATGTAAGTGTTTTTCTCCTTCATTGCCATTTTTCTGCCTACTTCTTGGCTCAAAGGGAACATCTATCCTTTGTCACATGGATACTTGCTATTACCAGATGCAAGAAAAGACAAATTGCACTCAGCTGCAAATACTAGGTGCCGTGGGTAAAATGTCTTGAGACGCGTAGATTAGCAGCCACAATCCATTATTTGTGAATTATGCTTGTAGGTTTCAAAAAGTTGCTCTGGTGAACAATACGTGATGCTACGTCAGGCCAAGCACTCTTTATCAAAAATAGCCATTTGTGTATCTCTGGCCCCCTTTGGTCGATTTTGGTGATTGCCATCTCTTTTTAACCGAAAGAGCCAAAGGAATCGAGGGGAACTCCCACATACACACACACGTTACCAAATAAGGAGTGAGAGTGACGCGTCGCCAAAACCGGAAGCTGCGATAACTCTGGTGGCTACTATTAGCAGCTAATTTTATTCTCCGATTTTTACATAAAAATGGAATTATGGATTATAAATAATTTTTTCAAAGTGACAGACACATTGGATTAACCTATGGAAGGTTACCTCAGCAGTGTTTTTATCGTTTTAATGCCATTGAGCATGACTTTTGATCAGAATAACAGCTAAGGTGAGAAGATGGTCCCGTTTTTGCTCCGTAATGCTACGTGTTGTGATGTCTGTGTTTGCTTCCCCTGTCGCGAGTTCTGATCGCTCAGTGATACTATAACTATATAATCTGTGGAGTCTCAGCTTTAATCGGATATCTTGTATGTGCAGTTACGATAAGTAATAAGGGTATCTTTATCTTGAGTTCTGTGCCAAATGCGTTAGGGGTCATTTAGATGTTTCTTATGAGACTTGTGTTTTGTTTTGGTAAAAATGGTACATATCGTCAGTTAGCTGAGATTATTCCCGTTAATCTGGTATAACACATAAATAGGTTTTTAAATATTAAGATGCCCTGAGACACAGTTTCGTGAAAAACACCCTGCACCCTCTCGGGCTGAACAGTTAAAGCACTGACACGAACCTGCTTTCCGGAGCTTCTTGTTCCTGAACACGGACACGATGACCAGCAGGTTCCCGATCACGTCCACCACGATGGTTGTAATGAGCACTCCGGCCAGCAGGGGGGGCACCCAGGGGACGGAGGGCTGCTGGGGAGCCCCCTCCTCCCCGGGCACAGTGGAGTTACCCACCAGAGCGGGCTCACGGACCTCCAGGGACATCAGTGGAGGAAAAAGCCCCGGATCGAGGAGTCGAATTGGGTCGTCGAAGCGGAAAATCGGTCCATGGAGCATCACTGGCTGGAAGTCAAGCAGAAGGGGAGGGACATTTGAACGGGATACGTAATATAATCTAAGGCAAGGCAAGTTTATTCATATAGCACCTTTCAACACAAGGCGATTCAAAGTGCTTTACAAAATTAATAAAATATATTAAGAGCGTTAAGAAATGATGTAGCCCCTAAACGATCGTGCGCACGAGATACTTTATTTTATTTTTCATGACCCTTTAGGGGCTCCGTAAGAAATTAGGCAGGAGAAACATATAATAATGGCATTTAAAAACACTCATTTAAAAGCAAAGATAATAAAACATGAATAACACAGGTACATTAATCAAAGTTACAGATATGAATAGTTCAATTAAAAGCAGCGGCAAAAAGAAAAGTCTTCAGCCTGGATTTAAAAGTAGTCAGATCGCAGCGGACCTGCAGGTTTCTGGGAGTTAGTTCCAGATATTTGGAGCATAATAACTGAACTTCTCCATGTTCAGTTCTGACTGACGGGGACAGAAAGCAGACCAGAAGAGTCTGGATGGTTCAGGATTTGGCAGGAGATCAGAAATATATTTTCTGAAAGCAATTACACTTACAGCAAACCTGAATGAATGCTTGAGAAATATGAGGAGAGGAAGAGAGCTGTGGGAACTAGTTTTTTTCAAGATTCAAGGCTTCATCATGACAGTAACGGTCCATGGAGCAGGCAGGGGGGGGGGGGGGGGGGGGGGGGGGTGGGTTAACTTTAAAAATGTAATTAGGGACAATTACTAGTTAACTGTAAAACATGTAATCAGTAACATAATGAATGTTCTGTTAACAGAAATGTAGAATCAATTTGTGTTTCCCAAGTCATGTTGAGAATAAAAACTAAACTATAGTCAGAGAGAGAGGGTAAGATGACACTGATCTTCAATTCAGGCAAGACAGATTTAAAACAGACCTTTTGACTTGCATAAAACTGCAGAGCAATTGTCCAAATGTAAGTGTTTTGGGCCATTGTATTGCATTTGCACCTGTCGGCCACCGTATTTATGAGCTTTGGGTACCAAATGTATATTTACAGGGTCAAACCCCCCTGTCTCTACTCTAACTAAATTCAGATTTTATAAATATATTGAAGAATACAGTTTTAAGCAGCGTTGGTGCTTTGAAGACATTGTCTGTTATTTCAGTTTTTTTGATAGTTTTTTCGGCAGTTTTCCCAAACACTTTATTCACTTTATTTGAAGTAAAATAAACTCGGATTTTAGATGAAAAAAACGTTAATAAAATAGGGGGGGAAATGATGTGTGAAAGTGCAGCAGACAGCCGTAATACTTATGCAGCATTTACCTTTTTCTCTCTACACCTGACACCGGTCGGTGCTTCTTCTTCTTTTTTATTCAGTGGGAAATTGGAAGAAGCTTCTCTGAAACACCTCGATGTGTTCCCGACTTGCTGCGAGTCCTCATCACAAATAGTCCAATAGAGAACTGATAAAAATGATAAAAAATGGCAAAAAAGCGAAGAATAATCCTATTTTCCACCACAAATATGGACTGCACATGTATCTAAAGCTGGTTAGGAAAGGGGGAGACATTAAATAACTTATTTATGGAGGGATGTTTTTTTTACAATAATGCCGGTTTTATGCGTCGCTGAGCCCGATCAGTAGCCTTACTTCCGGGGTCCATGAAGACCAGAATCACCGGAGAGCTTTACGCATCGCTGCGCGTAATGGCACCGAAACCCCGCGTCCGTTAAGTCTCCAAAAGGGCATCGTAGGACATTTCTGTGCAGCTACAGCAGTTTTTATATTTGATTCATCCTTCTGTCTACCTGTGTGTGTTCACGGTGTAAACGGGAAACAGACAGATGATTAATCTACTGTCAAATAGTCCTCAGTGGACATTCGGGGAAAGAAAACGCAATAGAACATCTTCCAAATTGAGGGAAAAAATGGCAAACGGTGTCCAAACCATTCGATTGTCATTCAAATTAGAAAAATAAATCGGTAAATCTGAGGGTTTTCTCTTTTCTGTGAGTGAAGAGTCTTTTCCTGATGTTTCCCCTCCGTTATTCCTGAGTCCATCTTTATGTAGTGTCAGAGGCCGGTGTCACGGTCACTCAGACCCTCACGTGCGGTAATCAGCTTCACCTGCGCTCGTGAGATCCACGCGCCTTATAGCTCCCAATAGTGATGCGCTTTCTCTCTCCTCATATCTCACTCACCCCTCCCCTTCTCTCTCTGTGCTGAGGTTTAATGTGTGAATGAACGTGTGGTGTGTGTGTTGTGTGTGTGTGTGTGTTTGTGTGTGGTGTGTGTGTGTGTGTGTGTGTGTGTGGTGTGTGTGTGTGTGTGTGTGTGTGTGTGGTGTGTGTGTGTGTGTGTGTGCTGTTTCCATTAAGATCCAGCAACAGTGATAGGCTCTTATTGTCCTTTCCGTCCATCTTTTACCTTCCATTGTCTTTTTCTCATTTTCTGTCTTGGTTTATATGTTTATACAGTAGGCCTATATATCTGCTGTGTGCGTCCCTCTTTAGTGTCCCCTGGTCTCCCAGCTGTGTGCTTCACTTTTTAGTGTCCCCTGGTCTCCCAGCTGTGTGCGTCACTCTTTAGTGTCCCCTGGTCTCCCAGCTGTGTGCGTCACCCTTTAGTGTCCCCTGGTCTCCGTTGTGTTTTGAGCTTCTTGCAGTGTTTTGTATTTGCAGCGTTTGGTTTCTGCAGCTTTTAGTAAACGCTGCGCATGCTTCCTCTAAACGCTGCATGTGTTGTCAAGTTGCTGAAGATGTTTCTTCATGTGGAACATTTGTGTTTTTATTAGGGCTGTCAGTCGATTAAAATAGTTAATCGCGATTAATCGCAAATTAATCGCAAATTAATCGCACATTTTTTATCTGTTCTAAATGTACCTTAGAGGGATATTTTTCAAGTTTTTAATACTCTTATCAACATATGAGTGGACAAAGGCAAATATTCTCATGAATATTAAACACAACAACCTCTGAACATTACAAATATTCGCCTCAATTCAACCTGGAACCCCTCTCATACAATACAAAGTGTGTGTGTGGTGTGTGTGTGTGTGTGTGTGTGTGTGTGGTGTGTGTGTGTGTGTGTGTGTGTGTGTGTGTGTGTGTGTGTGTGTGTGTGTGTGTGTGTGTGTGTGTGTGGAGAGACACTGTGATGGATCATGTTGCGCGCACTATCCGTGCTGAGTGTGCTGTCTGGCTACCTGCATCAAGTCAAGTGCTCGGCGCAGTTGTCGGCGAAATGTCGCTCCTCTGTTTTCATTGAAACAGCTCCTTATATCCGTTAGCGCAGCTAGCTAGCACCAGATGCTAACAACAACAACAACACGTAAGGTGTGCCTCGCTCGCGCGAGTCGCGCCACACATACACACACCCTCCCGGTCCTCCCGATGGCCAGTCCGGGCCTGCCGGTGAGCGTGGAAGTGTGGTCTGCCACAAGCGGGGGCAGGAGCGGGGCTGTCAGCATCAGCTTGTAGATGGTATTTTAAACTCGATGCGCTCTGAAACTACGGGGCGGCCGAGGACAAAAAAAACACATGCGTTAATCGCGTTAAAATAATTAGTGGCGTTAATTTTTTTTTGCGTTAACGCGTTATTAACGCGTTAACTTGACAGCCCTAGTTTTTATATCTGCATCGTTTCTGAAGCTGCAATGCGTTTCTCCTGATGGAAGTTTTGGACCGTTGTAGCTCGTTTGCACCTGTCGGCCACCATAAAAGGGTTCTTTATTACTATCTTCATTGCATAATCCTGTTACATGTAATCCATCACTCCCCAATCCTGACAGAGAGAAAGTAATCCTTTCTGTTTTAGCTCTTTGTTCACACATTCTCCCCTCTCTCTCCCGTGCTTCATTAATTAATAACTCCATTGGTCAATTCGGGGCACGTTCACACTCAGCTTGTTCTGAGAGGTTTATTTTTTAAAACCCTGAGGCGCTTACTCCCCGATTCTCAGAGTATCAGAAGAGAACAGACACACCTTAAATTGATGAATCGATGTTTGATGATACGTGGTCAGAAGAGTAGAACACTGTAAATAATGTACAAAAAAGTTTCTTTCACATCTGTGTTTTTTTCTTTTATGCCATTTTTTTAAAAGAATTGTTTATTTCGTTTGAGAGCAATCCTGCTATAGGAACAATAAGCAATATATTTCATACATGATATCTAATAAATGGGGCGAAGCCCGCAAGCTAGTTCAGGCAGTCAACTCGAGCACTTATGCTGCATTCATAACGCCCCTTGCCACTCTACAACCAACCAAACAGAGTCTCCTTAACCTGTTAAGCCCTGAGCCTGTTTTTCAGGTCTCAGGCTCGAAAATGACATTCCCAGAACAAATTACCATATCTTCACTTCTAAAAGTGTTAAATTAATAATCTTTTTTCTCAAAGTAATGATAAACCTGTGAGTTGGATGTAGAAAAGTCAGAATCAATATAGATGATTTTTATTTTAAAGAAAATTCAGATTTTACATAGTAAAAAACTGTAAATTATAGTGTCCGTCCAAAAATATTTTTTTACTTATAGTGAAAACCACCCTTGGATGATGGGTTAGTAGACTAAAAGCTTTAGGAATCCAAAGTACAACATATAATAAGTACCCTGTATCAAGATTGATGTAAAACAAGTGACATTTGACCTTTTTAGAGAGATTTAACCACTTCTGGGGTCATTTGGGTGGATTTTCCATATCTCTGGCCCCCTTGCTCGATTTTGATGGTTGACACCTCTTTCTGACCCTTAGAGCCAATAGAATTGAAGGGGGAGTCCCCCACACACACGTTGTGAAGAGAAAAGGTGGGGCTTCGCGCATGTAATTTTCAATCAGAGTGAACCTATCTCTAGCTTTGACATCTGGAAACGGAAAAGCAGTTTTAATGCTTATGGATTATCAGAAATCATTTCAAAGGGACACAGACACATTAGATTAACCTATGGATTAACTTCAGCAGCGTTTTTATCGTTTTAATGCCATTGAAGACCACTTTGGAGAGACTACAGAGCCAAGGTAAAAATGTTAGCATTTTTAGCTACCTAGTGTCACCTGTTTTGATGTCCGTTTTTGCTTATAAAGTCGCAAATACGTATAATTCAGTGATAATGTCGGTGTCAATAGATTCTGTGTCACCTCACGATGTGAATCGATGTGTTGGATGTGGTGAAAAGATAAATAATAAGGTTTTGTGAGTGATTTTTGGTGCAGTAAGGTGTTAGCATTTTTCGCTCGTTGCTAATTCAGAGGCTCAGGGTGTTTCTCAATGCGAGTAAAGCTGCTTCCGAACCACTATTTCAAGCATATGACGTCATCGAGTGCCGCCGAAGTACTGTTCCAATCTCCAGTATACTTGGAAATCTAGCGAGCCCGGCGTACTCCGTTTGGACAAATATCGAGTGTGCACATGAGTAGACTTTGCGGCTTAAAATCCCCACAATGCTTTGCTCACGGACCAATTTCCAAAATCTGTGGCGGAAATGGCTGAAGTGAAGCAGTACACATTTAAATGTAAGTATGTAAAGTGGGGTAAAAAATGTGTTGGTAAATACGTTACTTTGATAAATTTGTTATCACCAAAAATGTGTTCTGTGAAAGTAAAGCTAGTTAATAATTAGATAGGTACATCGTGAGGTATTTATTTTCGGTACAGTTTATGTTGAAACCGTTAGAGAGAGTGGGACAATTGTTTGTTGCCGGACTGCAGTTAAGCTCCGTTTCTGTAATAAACTGGCAACAGAGTTTTTGGCCTGGTATTCATTAATTACACACGGCATTATACTGTTGTTTCTGGTGTTTGCTCAAGGGACTAAGGAACAGACGGAGGCCTTTATACGCCTCCGTGTTGAGCTCCAGCACCTGTTCACGGGCGGTCGGGACACGGCCGCCAGTGGTTATCGGTGAGAAGCAAGTGACATTGTTTAGGTAGTAAATATTGTTCAAGATGTAATTTAATCGCTGCTTTCTCCTTCTTATAATTTACATAGGACAATTGTGGCAAAATGGGGATTGAGGGAAGGGTAACCCACGTCCAAGCCAAAAAAAAGTGGGACAACCTCAAAATGAAGTACAAGGTGTGAGAGGTTATAGACATGATCATGTTTGTTTTTGCTGTTGTTTTATATGTTCAAATGTATTCATGTGGAACCTACTTGCAGCAGGTCACCTTGAAAAAGAGATCAATGATCTCAATGGGATTCACCTGTAATAAAGGTTTGAAATTAAAATGTATTATGTTTTCATATATTAATGCGTGTATGTGTTTGGTCTTCACTGCTCAGGAATGCAAGTGTCCCGCCTCAGGGCAGGGCACCGAGGACGGGAAACCCACGCAGCGACTTGGGCCTGGTTTGTCCTAATGGATGAGGCATTAGGGCAGTCTGCGGCGGTCTCGCCCCCCTGCCTGATTTCCTCCATCCAAGACGCAAATCCGGGGCCAAGCACTGCCCAGGTAGGTCAGAAAGGGCGAGAGGATGAGGAGGGAAAAGACAAGGGCGACACGGAGAGGAGAGGAGGAAGGAAAAAGAGGGAGAGAGAGGATCCCTACCTTGATCTCTTAAGGGAGGACATCCTCTACCAGAGAGAGGCAGATGAGAAGAGAGCAGCAGAGGCCCGAGAAAGGTCCGAAAAGTTTTTGGCTGTCTTGGAGCGTTTTGCCCCCAAATAAAAAATGTGACTGAATGAAAAAGAACCTTGTTTTGACTTTGCCTCTTGTTGATATTTGTGTTTTATGCTACAATGTCCACCAATATGTGTAAAAAAGGTTTGCAGACATCAAGTATGATATATGAATACACATTTTATTATTCTGAATCATAAAGGGCTTTATTGGCAGGTATACTCACAAGTACAAGGAATTTGACTTGATGTCATGGCGCATACATTAAATATAAAACAAAAAACACAAGTACACAGATAGCGAACTATATTAACAACACTGTAAACAAATATAGATAGATAGCAATAAAATAAAGTCAAGCAAATAAAGTCAAGCAGTCATTTACAGCTTAATAGAATGCAGTGAATTATAGAATATAACATATGAAATATGTCCAGTAAGCAATATTTGAACATTGTGTGCATTAATGTAATGCATAGAGTCTGCGTTGTGGCTGAGGTAAAGTGTCAGTGGGGGGGCCAGGCCTTATTTAAGAGGCCGGTAGCGGAGGTGAAGAAACTGTTCAGGTGGAGAGAGGTTCTGGTCCTGATGGAGCGCAGCCTCCTGCCAGAGGGTCCATCTCCCACATGTAGGCAGAATTGGTGATTTTATGATGTTTTGCTGTTTATCCGCCAGGACTTTTTCAAGGCTGCAAACAGAAGGAGAAAGTGTTATGTTAGTTTAGTGGTTCTGTCCTGGAGAGATGATCATTTTACAAAATACAGTTACTGCAGTATAAGCAGATTGTGACATGGGCTTTGAGCCATGATGTTCACCTGTGCACAATAGTCATGGTCCTGTGGAGCACCAGCAAGTGCGGACACCTCGTTGGCAAGGGCCACACGCCATGCTGCTCCACTCTCACTTTCCCCACATGCACCTTCATCCGCAGCAGGTGGCTGGTTGTCCTCCAGAGCGGCGTCGTCTGGAGGTAGGTCGTCCCAACCCCGACACAGATGTTGTGTAAGATTACACATGCCGTTACAACCTGTGCACAAGGCAGAGCAAAAAAAGGACAAAACAAAGTGTGATGCATATTGTATGTGACTATGCAATTGTTAGGCATTAAGACAGTGTTAGTATAGCAGAATAAGGATATTAGGATTGTAATGAACTAATTTGCTACAGAAACATTAGAATGATTCATTACCTTGGGGACAAACTCATGATGTACTTCAAGTGTTTCTAAAAAGATGCACCTGAAGCGGGTTTTCATCACCCCAAAGGCCCGCTCAATGATTGCGCGACCCCTGGAGTGATGGCAATTAAACCGTTGTTCTGCCATGCCTCTCAGGATGAAATACCCTGGTGGAGGGTAAGTCCCCCTAGCGTAGATGGGGCTGTTCTTCAGAATCCGTGCATCATGCACGGATCCTGGGTAACCCACAAAGATGTCCACAAAGCGTCCCTGATGGTCACAGACTCCCTGCAACACAACTGAATGGAATAGCTTCCTGTTGCAGTAGTCTGAACCATCAGGGCCACTTGGGCATTTGATACGGATGTGGCAGCCGTCAATTGCCCCAGCTGCCTTGCGAAAGGCTTTGTGGTGAGCCAACAGGGCAAAACCCTCACCAACCACCGCCAAGTCCTCCGCACGTGGGAGATGGACAAACTGGGGCAAGACGGCCACCACCTCATCCACCATCCTGTGGACAATCCGGTGGACGGACGGCAGAGGCACACCGAAGACACAGGAGACCACTCGTAAGCGGAGCCACTGGCAATCCAAAAGAGAAACACCAGGGCCTCCAGAGTGGCCCCCCATCCGTGGTGCCTCTCCGTCTTGAGCGCCACCAAGAGCTGCTGGATGGCCTCCCTGCCCAGCCGAAAGTCAGGGCGGGTGTCCTCGTCAGCAAAAAAACGCTGGAGGACTGGCACGGTGGCATTCATACTGCAGTAATGATGGACCTGCACAACATAAAGAATAGAGGGCAGTTTCAGTTTACTTGACATTTGTTTGTTGTCAATGGTTCATTTGTTTGTAATGTGTGTGTGTGTGTGTGTGTGTGTGTGTGTGTGTGTGTGTGTGTGTGTGTGTGTTGTGTGTGTGTGTGTGTGGTGTGTGTGTGTGTGTGTGTGTGTGTGTGTGTGTGTGTGTGTGTTGTGTGTGTGTGTGTGTGTGTGTGTGTGTGTCTGTGTGTGTGTGTGTTTACATGATTAAACAATCAATTTCAATGTGATTACACATTGTCTCCGCATCGAAAACTGTTAGAACGACTATAAACATGCACAAACTATATATGCAAAATTGACACGGGACAAAAGTGTTGTTTGATTATTGTGCGGGAAGCATGGCAATAGAAAGGGGTGTCTACCAAGGGTGATTTAAACCATCATGACAACTCACAAACTAACTATGCAGTAATTAGGGATAGTTCATTTACTTGATTCACATTAGAGAATAAAACTCGCACGGAAGGCAAGCGGCAACACTTATTAACTAGCTTGCCCATTCTCCCAACATTGAATAAAACAATACATTATTTATCCTACCCGAGCACCACGTCCTCCGCACAGGTGCCGACAGAACATCCTCCTCCTCCGAGCAGACAGACGCCGCCGACACTCCCGCTCTATCTCTTCCTCCTTCTCAATAAACGCATGCATCGAACACGAAACCAACACAAACGTTTCCATGTTGTAAATCAGTTTTGAGTTTTCTAACAAATCGTGCTCCATTTAAGGCGGGGCCTCTCAGATGACGCATATGACGCACACCTGCACACCTGTTAGCCTGTTCCATTCTTCGTTTTCCGAGGCTAGGAAGTATTCTTGACTCGCTTCTGAAGCAAGATGCTCGGCAGACATTTGCTACCAAGCAAGCGTACTCGCGATTGAGAAACACCCTCTGTGTTAGCATTGTGGGTTTTCTTCTGAAAAAATAATAAAAATGATCAGTTAGATGAGTTTCTTCCCGTTTCATGGAATTAAAACATTCATAGTTTATTAAATGAACATGCCCTCAGACACTGTTTCCTGCAAGATGTTGCGGCAGTGCCCCGGTACCAGGGTCTCTCGGGCTTAACAGGTTAATATGCCGCTCTATTTAACCTGCCAGATCTCTCTCTATGTATTGCTTGCTGCTGCTATTGCTGCAGCTACCTCTACGTCGCTGCTGCTTGCCTGCCCCACCACCACCCAGCTTCCACCTGTAGGCTCAGGGGGTTAGTTATTTAATCATCACTCATCGTGCTATGTATATCTGTGGAGTGATGAGACCCGAGCCTAGACGCCAAACTCAACTATATGCTGCTTCTAATAAACATGTTAAAGAAACACGTGAGTTGTCTGACTGAAATGCAGTTTCCTGGGAATACATATTCAATGTGCTGTGAAACAACCTGGCAGCCTGTATTCCATTTATTCATGTAACCCAAGAGCGTTGTGCTGCAGTAAATCACCTGTTGTTAATGTAAACAGTCCACAACAGCTGCACAACAATGAGGTGCTATACGTCCGCTGCATTTCCCAGAATCCCCTGCAGCAGATAGGTGTAATAGGTGTTGGGATTGAAATGGGTTTTCCCCGAAAACCTCTTCCTCGGCTCATTACTGCTCACTGTCACCTCAGACATGCCTGTAAATTGCTCTATTTCCCCCCACAAAAAAATGATTTATTCTAGCCCAGGCACATGAAAACACACACACACAACACACACACAACACACACACACACACACACACACACACACACACACACACACACACACACACCACACACACACACACCACACACACACACACACACACACACACCACACACACACACACACACACAGATACTTTCTCTGTGTCCTCTGGCTTGTTATTCTCTGTCTACATAAACAAACGTCTGTCCTCCAGACGGAGACGAATCAGATGTTTATTTGTATGTCTTTGTCATCGTGTTAAGAGATACGAAGTAAAAGAAAATCTCTATATAAATACACTTTTATCGCTCTGTTAAGACTCAATCGATAATTTGCTTGATGATGATCCATGGGTGTAGATAAATGTGCTTATCAGGAAATTGGATTAAACGCTTTAAACTTCAAAACGATATTTAAAAGTCTGTCAAATCTTTGAACACAATCAATTGATCCCTCTTTGTGTCTTTGTATTTCTATTTGAAGCATGTGACTCTGCTATTTTACATATTTTGGACTGTTTATCAGAGGTGTAAAGTAACTAAGTACATGTACTTAAAGGTGGGGTAGGTAATTTTGGAGAAACCAGCTTGAGTGCGCCAGAATTTGAAAATACACAGCCGGAAAAATCTGCCACTTCCTTACAGAGCCCCTCCTCCAACACACGAACGCGCACATGACCAATGAGGGCATGAGATAAGTTTGTGCACAGATGGAAGGCTGACAGGCAGGTAGGCCATCCAGTTATTTTAGCCGGGCCGGCTCAGATGATTGGTCGTGCTTTTTACAGTACTACGGCTTCCACAGATGATATTATTTATGGATTTTTTGTCAAAGCACTTCAGATATTCATTGCTATCGGGATGTTAAGAGCATTCCATGGAATATAACAAGTGTATCTCGAGCCGGTTTCTCAAACTTACCTACCCCACCTTTAAGTACTGTAGTTAAAGTGGACCTATCATGCTATATTTGAATAATATATTGTAGGGCCATTCCTATATAAGGTATATTTATACGTTTTCTTTTTCAAAATACCAAACAGATCATGCATTTTAGCCATGCCTCATTTCGCTCTATTTTGCTCTCCTCCACCCTGTCTTTGCATGCGCTGCAGCTGACCACGCCCCCCTGCAAAGGAGGGGCCGAGTTAGGAGCGTCGTGTTACCATGCTGTTACCATGCCACGGCAACCTCTCATTCCCCTGATAGGTGGAGAGTTGGCCATATAGGCGGAGCTCCTCTGTCCTGACGTCAGAGACATTTTCAAATCTGGATCAGTTTTTATCAGATCCGTTGCAGCCCCTTTTTTGAGATTCGGGTATGGAGGAAAATAGAGAGGGTTGTGTTTTCTGACACTTGGTGAGTTCCCTGGAACACCGGGGACACATATTCATGTAGAAAAGACGTACACAAGTGCATTTTGCATGATAGGTCCCCTTTAAGTACAATTTTGAGGTACTTGTACTTGTACTTTACTTGACTATTTCCATGTTATGCTACTGTGTACTTTTACTCCTCTACAGTTCAGAGGTAAATGATGTACTTTTCCTCCACTACATGTATTTAATACCTTTAGTTACTTTACAGATGTGGATGAATGATGTGAAATATAACCAAGTGTTAAATCAGACTTTAGTTCCACCTGGAGTAAATCCACAAGCTACCCTGCAGTATACAAAGTCATTCAAACTAGCTGCACCTTTACCAGCTTTGAGAACACTTTCATGATCAATCATTATAAAACATATCATATATATTATTCTGAAATGGACCAATCTGCACAATGACTACTTTACTTAATGACATACTATAGCACCTTTTTTATATGAACTAAATGAAACATAAAGAGGACCTGCATCAGCGTTCATAGAAGTTAATATCTTTATTAATATTCTCTTTACAATATTGAAAAACAAAAACTGAAACATATTAATAAAATCTCTCACAGAGAAACAACAGGCCGAAACATGGGGGGGGGGGCACATTGATTACAAAAAATACGTTATGAATGAAAACAAATTACATTCAAGAAGTCTGCACAAACAACACACACAGACACACACTGTGTGTACAACACAATACCTGTACACTATAAGGTGATTTCGCACACAGTTAATAGCAGGAATAGACATTTGACATGAACCCACAGCGATGCATTGAAGCTCCTCGCAGAAAACATCCTCAGATTTGATTAAAAATGTCATTTCGAAAAGCAATGAAATGTGTTTTCTCAGGTATATTTTGGCAATGAAACAGCCTGGTTTGGATAAGATTTTGGTAATATAAGACTTTTGCTGATCTCCAAAGAAATATTGCTTTACATGCTTGGACGGAAAGAAATGCAGCACATTTACGACGAAAAACGGAAAGGAAATGTGATTAAAATCGTTAAAAACCACATCATTCATCCAGGTTTCACATGTGAATCCAGACTGAAGAATAAACTGCTGAGTGGCCGAATAAATCATGTGTTTGCATCATAAATGATAAAGGAATAACCCGTGCTGCGTGCTTGTTGTACTAAACGGGACTTCAGTTCATTGGAAAACACTGAGACCTCAAATTAATAAAAAATCTCCTAAAATGTAAATGTTTGCTTGTAATTCACCATTTTGCAAAATTGAAATATTTGTAATATTATTAATATTTAATACAAGCCATTATCCGTCACCTATTTATCAATTATCCACCTTAAACAAAGCTGGGAATAATTATTCATTTACAATTTATCGATTCTTTTGTTCTCTTATATTCTATTATGTGTGTATCAATGTACATATCTACTTATTCTCCTTGCATAGTTTCAGTTGGGTCCCCTCTGGTGCAAAATGTATATTCTAATCTTTTATTAAAAACTAAATATTAAGACAATTATAAAAACAAATCTTAATTAAAATGAGTCGTTGCTCTAAACCTTCTATATTAAAAGGCGTCGATGGAAAGATACGGTGATATTTGATTGAGAATGTTGTGGCTATTCTCTGTCAAACAGTACATTTTATGAAATGCTTTACATATAACACATGTATTTTTACATTTGTTGCATAATGCGCAACCAGCTCCTAATCATTACACGTATGTTTTACCATTTCAAATGGCTGCATAGACCTTTCTCTACTCCAGTCCCCTCATTCATATTCATTATGTACAGAACATGGAAACCAGCCTAATACTAGTTACACAAATACATCGACTAACACAACTTTACGGCTTCCATATATTTCTTTGTTACGGGATCCAGCCCCCTTCATGTTAACGGTAAACAACAGTAAGCAGTGAAATGTTTATCTTGCTCAGTGTCACCTTTAATACCTGTACATTTGAAATAGAGGGCCGACATTAGACACACGGTAAACCTTGTTGTGTGTTTTTGCAGTTGTTGTATGATTAAATCAGTTGCCCACAGCACACAGCAGAGTAGGATGTGATAAACACTGTTCATACAGCTCAGGATTGAATCACAAGGTACTGGTTTCCACAACGTTATCAATGTTTGCAGAGCTGAACATGTTGTTTTACGACGTGAAATGCAGGAGATGTAGTTTGCATTGCAGTGAGTGTTTGTGAATCAGCTTCTGAGAGTCAGATTCTCTCGTGTTGAAGCTTTAAAGAAAATCTCTTCGAAACAGTTCACAGTCAAGTCAGTAACACTGTTCACATTTTCACAGCCCTAACGAGCTCGTGAGGGCTCTCGGCGGCGCCTCTTTTTAGACAAAAGGGATGAACCTCTGCTGAACTCTCTCCGCAGAAGAATCGAGAAAAAACTCTTGTAGTAGAGACTTTGAGTCAAACAGATAAACTAGAGTCAGATCTCACAGAGTTTTTGAGTTTGAAAGCTGTTCACAAAGCTGCCTTAACATGGAGAAGCAGAACAAATCTCCGTATATCTTCCCATATGAAAGTGAAAAGGAACTCAAATCACCCCAGAGACAAGTGTCTTCCAACATGTCCTAAAAGATCTCCTATCATGCTATTTTTAGGCACCTATAATATTATGGGTCTCAGATATATATAAAAATATCACGCATTGTTTCTGATAGCAACGTTTCTGATAGGCCCGTGGGTGTAAAGCCAGCCCACATTTCCGATATTACGTAAAATCGGCAGAAAATCTGGATCAGCTCCGTTGTTCCCCCGTTGTTAGAGATTTGGGTACGGAGGAAAAGAGAGAGGGTTGTGTTTTCTGACACTTTGTGAGTTCCCTGACACTATTAAGTGTATTTTACACATTAAACAGGGCATTTTTGCATGATAGGAGACCTTTAACGTATCGTATCGTTAACGTGGAGAAGCAGAACATATCTCTGTATATCTTCCCTTTTTCAAGTGAAAAGACTCAAATCACCCCAGAAACAAGGGGTCTTCCACCATATCCTTTAAAACATGACTTCCTCACAGCTACCATAGTCGCTTTCCACCATGCTGGACCCATCGTAACTTCTCATGTTTTGTCTCGCGGGTCGAGTTTGAGGTTGCGCGGTGTTAGCTTGCGGCGGCGGGCTAACTTGCTCCGCGTACGACGGCATGGCGACGCTCAAACGCATGCTGAGTCTTTTATATCCGCCCGAAACGTTGTCCAGACTCTGGGTTTTGTGCTGCTGAGTTGGGTAGTAGCTCATGGCCGTGTACTCGTTTGGGCATTGTGTTTTGGGCAAAGGAAGCCCGTCTGGACCCAGGAAGTTGTCCAGGTTCTGGTTGCTGTAGCACGGAGGCAGAGGGGCGCGGCGGTCGCCTCGTTCGAGGGGAAACGGGAAGCCGCCGAATCGAGAGTTTCTACGGAGTCCATGGTGGAAGTGGAGGTGGAGTACGTGTCCTCCACGATGTCGAACTGAGGAAACTCCTGAACTGGAGCTGGGCGGCCGTAGTAGTCCGGGTCTGCAGGATAAACTGAGAGAGGAGAGGAATATTTAGAGTTATTTATCATGATATCATCTCTAGATAGACAAGTCTGACAGATCAGCCTATTATACTGTCGTGCTTTTTAGAACATACAGCATTCTATGACATTTTATAGTATGACTTTTCATGTCATAATATATTGCGACCTTTTCATGACATTTTGTATGACTTCCATTACTTTTGATGACTTGTTTTATGACTTTTGATGGGATATTTCCTTTAATAAGCTCTGATGCAAACACATATTTATGATACAAGTGTATGAATATTAGTTTTTTACACTTTTCAATAATCTTTAGCTAGCATCACATGTCTAAAGGTGGCTAATGTTGGGCTATAAAGGAACTACAGCACGGTCACATGACTTCACGTCACCACTGCTAAGCTAAAGGCGGCTAATGTTGGGCTATAAAGGAACTACAGTACGGTCACATGACTTCACGTCACCACTGCTAAGCTAAAGGTGGCTAATGTTGGGCTATAGAGAACTACAGCACGGTCACATGACTTCACGTCACCACCGCTAAGCTAAAGGTGGCTAATGTTGGGCTATAAAGGAACTATAGCACGGTCACATGACTTCACGTCACCACCGCTAAGCAAAAGGCGGCTAATGTTGGGCTATAAAGGAACTACAGCACGGTCACATGACTTCATGTCACACCGCTAAGCTAAAGGTGGCTAATGTTGGGCTATAGAGGAACTACAGCACGGTCACATGACTTCACGTCACCACCGCTAAGCTAAAGGTGGCTAATGTTGGGCTATAAAGGAACTACAGCACGGTCACATGACTTCACGTCACCACCGCTAAGCTAAAGGTGGCTAATGTTGGGCTATAAAGGAACTACAGCACGGTCACATGACTTCACGTCACCACTGCTAAGCTAAAGGTGGCTAATGTTGGGCTATAGAGGAACTACAGCACGGTCACATGACTTCACGTCACCACCGCTAAGCTAAAGGCGGCTAATGTTGGGCTATAAAGGAACTACAGCACGGTCACATGACTTCACGTCACCACCGCTAAGCTAAAGGCGGCTAATGTTGGGCTATAAAGGAACTACAGCACGGTCACATGACTTCATGTCACCACTGCTAAGCTAAAGGCGGCTAATGTTGGGCTATAAAGGAACTACAGCACGGTCACATGACTTCACGTCACCACTGCTAAGCTAAAGGCGGCTAATGTTGGGCTATAAAGGAACTACAGCACGGTCACATGACTTCATGTCACCACTGCTAAGCTAAAGGCGGCTAATGTTGGGCTATAAAGGAACTACAGCACGGTCACATGACTTCACGTCACCACCGCTAAGCTAAAGGTGGCTAATGTTGGGCTATAAAGGAACTACAGCACGGTCACATGACTTCACGTCACCACCACTAAGCTAAAGGTGGCTAATGTTGGGCTATAAAGGAACTACAGCACGGTCACATGACTTCACGTCACAACGCTAAGCTAAAGGCGGCTAATGTTGGGCTATAGAGGAACTACAGCACGGTCACATGACTTCATGTCACCACTGCTAAGCTAAAGGTGGCTAATGTTGGGCTATAGAGGAACTACAGCACGGTCACATGACTTCATGTCACCACTGCTAAGCTAAAGGTGGCTAATGTTGGGCTATAGAGGAACTACAGCACGGTCACATGACTTCATGTCACAACCGCTAAGCTAAAGGTGGCTAATGTTGGGCTATAAAGGAACTACAACACGGTCACATGACTTCACGTCACAACCGCTAAGCTAAAGGGGCTAATGTTGGGCCTGATGGCGTTTAGTCGTCTCATTTAGACCACCATTTACTGACGTATTATATGTCGTAGAACAAAACGTTAACATCTCTTCAGCTTGTGTTAACCACAGACCTTATTTCAGGCTAACAACCAAAAACACATTCAGAAAACCATTGACCTCCAGACAAGGAGAACAGAAGTGCTAAACTAAGTTTGGCACTAAGTCTTGAATAGTTGTAACACAGTGAATCAGTTCTCAGACTATCAAACTCCTGCTGTCACTGACAGAGGACACTGGCTGTGTGGGACGGATTTGAACAAGTCTGGGGTTTTAAAACGCTTTAAGTATTTGCATATTAAATCCTTTTTAAGGAAGGCGTGGGAACAGGAGGAAAGGAGCTGTCTCTACATTTATTTTATTTTAGACAAATTGCTCATGCAGATTTCCAAAGTAGAATAATCCTCTTTTCTTGAATTAAAATCAACATTTAGACACTTCAAGGACAACCTTGATGAAAAGCTCTTTAATACGTCCCTGTGTGCTCCTAACATTTCATCACTTTGAATTTGTCCCTGAAATTAATCTCCAGCTAAGTCCCTAACCCTGAAATACTTTCCAATGCTAATTAAATGTAACACCCAATACACTTTCTAAATCTTCCTACGCAGGGTTTGCCAGCAGGTGTCGGTAAAAAGTAATTTTCTCAGTTTTTCGTGGAGATTTGTTGTCGACCTTCATTTATCCCCTCTGTTGGAGAACTATCTGCATGCATGACGCAGTTATTTGATCATTTGGACCTGGTTAAATTGTCTAAATTAGCATTAAACGTGCTGTTATTGACATTAATTCAGGTTTTCTGAAGAGGTTGTGACCAGGCAGGGGTTATCATTTGTGCTTGCAAATAAACAATAATAACAACACTGATAACCAGGGGTTAAATTGGGGGATTTTATATGTTATAGGGCTCTGTTTGAAGGTGCGAGGGGGGGGTCTGATTATTTGACCTTAAGGGCTATACTGTATATGAGGCCCTAAAGTATCTGCTCCATTATCTGTATCAATGCCCACATTGATGCCACCAAATGACACAATCAATAGAAAGTGCTACAAATAAATTAAATTAAATCTTAAATTATTCATATATTTACAAATATCCAACCTTCAAATTTATATTTTAAATCAACATTGCTCTGCACACTTGCTAAAGAACAGTTGTGTGGCAATCTCAGTTCATTTGAAGGGCTCCGTGTTACAAGACGGCCGGGTCGTTTGGCGGCACCGACTCTCTTTGTACACACACACACGCACACACACACACACACACACACGCACACACGCACGGGCTTAGCCCCGGACAGCCCCGGCCCAATTTAACCCCTGCTGATAGCAATTAAGCGTAATTATAATCAACAAAAGATTATAAAGCCCATGGTGTTGGATTTGAGCTCATGGTATTTGACTGACAGGAAACACAGCGACGAGCGCTTTGCAGAAAATCTTCAAATTCCTCCCTTCATGCACAACATCTCGAGCTAGAGAGGGAAATATTAAAGAGAGACACAGAGAACATTAGCAGAGACAGTTTCAAGGTGAGAGTGGAAACAAGTTGATAAACAAGAGTGGTTTTTACTTAGAGGTGAGGCTGAGACAAAGGATGGAGGAAAAGAGAGAAACCAAGAGAGTGAAAGATGGACGAAGAGGTGAGAAACAGATAAAAGATCCGGGAGACAAGTGTTTAAGAGTAGAGATGAAGATGGAGAGACTGAAAGAAAGATGGAGGTCAAACGAAGATAGCAAGAAGGAAGGGACAAGTATAGATGAGAGGAGGAGGAGGTGGACAAGATGTTTTAAGATAAAAAAATATGGCCCTTTAAATCTGGTGATTAAAAGGGCCGTATTCTGCTCATATTCATATCAGTATGTAGTGTCTCTACTTTAAATTAAAGTCCTCTCCTGCTGATGTTCAGGTGTATATCAGTATGTAGTGTCTCTACTTTAAAGAGTCCTCTCCTGCTGATGTTCAGGTGTATATCAGTATGTAGTGTCTCTACTTTAAAGAGTCCTCTCCTGCTGATGTTCAGGTGTATATCAGTATGTAGTGTCTCTACTTTAAAGAGTCCTCTCCTGCTGATGTTCAGGTGTATATCAGTATGTAGTGTCTCTACTTTAAAGAGTCCTCTCCTGCTGATGTTCAGGTGTATATCAGTATGTAGTGTCTCTACTTTAAAGAGTCCTCTCCTGCTGATGTTCAGGTGTATATCAGTATGTAGTGTCTCTACTTTAAAGAGTCCTCTCCTGCTGATGTTCAGGTGTATATCAGTATGTAGTGTCTCTACTTTAAAGAGTCCTCTCCTGCTGATGTTCAGGTGTATATCAGTATGTAGTGTCTCTACTTTAAAGAGTCCTCTCCTGCTGATGTTCAGGTGTATATCAGTATGTAGTGTCTCTACTTTAAAGAGTCCTCTCCTGCTGATGTTCAGGTGTATATCAGTATGTAGTGTCTCTACTTTAAAGAGTCCTCTCCTGCTGATGTTCAGGTGTATATCAGTATGTAGTGTCTCTACTTTAAAGAGTCCTCTCCTGCTGATGTTCAGGTGTATATCAGTATGTAGTGTCTCTACTTTAAAGAGTCCTCTCCTGCTGATGTTCAGGTGTATATCAGTATGTAGTGTCTCTACTTTAAAGAGTCCTCTCCTGCTGATGTTCAGGTGTATATCAGTATGTAGTGTCTCTACTTTAAAGAGTCCTCTCCTGCTGATGTTCAGGTGTATATCAGTATGTATGGACTATATGTTGGAGCGTTAGCCAATAGGAGCTATCTATCATCCTGCCAAGCTTTTATACCAAACTTATATCTTCTTTTCAGAATTTAAAACCAATTTTGTGCAGAGAACATGGACAATGCGGTCCAGTGGCACAAAAAAAAACGAAGTGAAGAGGATTCAGCTGACGTCCACTTTAACAACGAGGCGGATAACGACTAAGGTCACGCAGATGAACCCTCTTCATCTGTCTGGAGCATAGCTTATTGATCTGTTGCATGAAAGAAAAAATGTCTGCACAAAAAATCAAAAGGAAGACTGAGAGAGAAAGGTTAGGAGGGCAAAAAGGAAGGAAGCAGGATAACAAAAGAGCAGAAGGAGATGGGGTGAGTAAGAGTGCAACAGGAAAGAAAAAGGTTATAAAAATAAAGATAATAAGAGAGGGCGAGACAAAGCGCCTCATGCAAGAACATTTCCTCTCCTAAAACTGAGGTTCTTTTTTATATGCGTTGGATTTGACACCATGCACGTACTCTTATCGCACAAAACGTTGTCGGAAATGAGTCGCGGCGATGTAATTAATGACGGTGTGCGTTCAAAAGATTGGGCCATTAATAAAATTGTCTTCAAATTACCATGTAAAGCTCTAGTTCTTATACACAAATGATGGGTGAAAGTTATAAGAAGCCATTTCATACACTGGTATTTATGAAGAGGAACATATGGTAGGAATATGTCACAACTACGAGGTGGAGATTCAGTAGAAGATGTATATTGAGTTTTTTTTTTAAATGGCACATTTATAAAACTTAATTTAGTTTTGTCTGATTCATTGTTCTATTTTGGCGAATAGGTTTCTCCTTGAGGCCTTAAACAGAGTAAGAGAAGGTGCCATGTTATTTTATGTATCTTCAGTCAATCTTACATTTGACCAATCACCTATTTGTGCATATTACAATGCTTTATTAGCTAGTTTGATTTAGAAACACAGAATATGGGGGTTTCAAAATGATGGGCCATTAGAAAAATATGGGCTATTGGGAAAAATGGGCCATTGGGAAGAAGATTGGCCATTGATAAGAAGATGGGACATTGGGAAGAAGATGGGACATTGGGAAGAAGATGGGACATTGGGAAGAAGATGGGACATTGGGAAAAATATGGACATTGGGAAGAAGATGGGACATTGGGAAGAAGATGGGACATTGGGAAGAAGATTGGACATTGGGAAGAAGATTGGCCATTGATAAGAAGATGGGACATTGGGAAGAAGATGGGACATTGGGAAGAAGATGGGACATTGGGAAGAAGATGGGACATTGGGAAGAAGATGGGACATTGGGAAAAATATGGGACATTGGGAAGAAGATGGGACATTGGGAAGAAAGATGGGACATTGGGAAGAAGATGGGACATTGGGAAAAAGATGGGACATTGGAAAAAGATGGGACATTGGGAAAAAGATGGGACATTGGGAAGAAGATTGGCCATTGGGAAGAAGATGGGACATTGGGAAGAAGATGGGACATTGGGAAAAAGATGGGACATTGGGAAGAAGATTGGCCATTGATAAGAAGATGGGACATTGGGAAAAAGATGGGACATTGGGAAGAAGATTGGCCATTGGGAAGAAGATTGGCCATTGGGAAGAAGATGGGACATTGGGAAGAAGATGGGACATTGGGAAGAAGATTGGCCATTGGGAAGAAGATGGGACATTGGGAAGAAGATTGGCCATTGATAAGAAGATGGGACATTGGGAAGAAGATGGGACATTGGGAAGAAGATTGGCCATTGGGAAGAAGATGGGACATTGGGAAGAAGATTGGCCATTGATAAGAAGATGGGACATTGGGAAGAAGATGGGACATTGGGAAGAAGATTGGCCATTGGGAAGAAGATTGGCCATTGATAAGAAGATGGGACATTGGGAAGAAGATGGGACATTGGGAAGAAGATTGGCCATTGGGAAGAAGATTGGCCATTGGGAAGAAGATGGGACATTGGGAAAAAGATGGGACATTGGGAAGAAGATTGGCCATTGGGAAGAAGATTGGCCATTGGGAAGAAGATGGGACATTGGGAAGAAGATTGGCCATTGGGAAGACGATGGGACATTGGGGAAAAGATGGGCCATTGGGAAAAGATGGGCCATTGGGGGAAAAAAGATGGGCCTTTGGGGAAAAGATGGGACATTGGGAAGAAGATTGGCCATTGGGAAGAAGATGGGACATTGGGAAGAAGATGGGACATTGGGGAAAAGATGGGCCATTGGGAAGAAGATGGGACATTGGGGAAAAGATGGGACATTGGGAAGAAGATGGGACATTGGGGAAAAGATGGGCCATTGGGGGAAAAAAGATGGGCCATTGGGGAAAAGATGGGCCATTGGGAAGAAGATTGGCCATTGGGAAGAAGATGGGACATTGGGGAAAAGATGGGCCATTGGGGGAAACAAGATGGGCCATTGGGGAAAAGATGGGCCATTGGGGAAAAGATGGGCCATTGGGGAAAAGATGGGCCATTGGGAAAAGATGGACAGTTCCCCGAGAGATAAAGACTACAAAATAATAGGGTAAGGTACACTCAAACACAAACACTCAAAATGCTCATCATGCATAAATCACACACCTTCGTAGTCCATGTCCCAGTGGGTCTTCCTGATGGAGTCGTTATCAGAGCTGGACGGGGGTCTCGGGGGGAGGTTAGGGGCCACGCTGCACACCACCGGCCCCTGCATCTTTGAGCAGGAAACCCCTCCCGAGGAGATGATTTGACTGCCAGGGCGCTGCAACCTGAACGGCGTGTTGTCAAGGTCGTTGTTGGAACCGACCAATGAGCTCATCTCGATCGGGTTCATCTCCCGCTTCTCCGCTTTCATGCTCTTGGTCAGGGTGGGGTGGAAGTAGCTGTGGGGGGGAGTTATGCGAAATGTTAAAAGATTATACACAAATAACCCAGCTACTAGTTGCAGTAAATAGTCAATTCATGGTTTTTTCTGCTGTTCAAATATGTATTACGGTTACAAAATATACAAGGATTGACTAATACCATAACATTGGGTAATGTAGTGTAAAACCCCTACAAGTTCCCAGTTACATTATTTAAGATTTCCTGTTTTTGGATGGATTAAATTCTCCTCCAGCTTTTTTTCTCTTGCTGCTTGGCTATTTGCCATTGGATGAACAAAGGCTTTATAACCAACGAAAATCAAGAAATAAACTGCTGGAAAAGCGTTGTTTTAGATCTTTCAAACCTAACCCAACTAAACCAAATCAAAACAGACTCGACTGTAGTTTTAACCTCGACTAATGGAATATGTTTAACTTTATAAACTTCACTTCAGACACAAACATCAGCTCTTACCCATTGGAGTCCTGCACACAGACGGGCGTCTTCTTCTTATTCTGGACGTAACGTTTCCTGATGCAAACGAAGATCCCAACCAAGAGAAGTAGTCCCAGCACGCTGACACTGATCTCCATGATCTCCATGTAGCCAATCATTGGAGACACCTGATAGGACAGCATCAATTAAAGATAATGTCTAATGCATGGTACCTATGGAAGTGTCATTGTAGGTACTAAAACACTAAACATGGTGAAGCAGCTTTTAGTTATTATGCTCCAAATATCTGGAACAAACTCCCAGAAACCTGCAGGTCCGCTGCAACTCGGACTACTTTTAAATGCAGGCTGAAGACTTTTCTTTTTGCCGCTGCTTTTAATTGAACTATTCCTATCTCACACCGCTCTGTAACTTTTATTAATGTATTTTGTCTTTTAATGTTTATTTTATTATCTTTGCTTTTTAATGAATGTTTTGAAATGCCATTTTCTTAATGTCTTTCATTTTTGTAAAGCACTTTGAATTGCCTTGTGTTGAAGGGTGTTAAATAAATAAACTTGCCTTGCCTTGCCTTACACTGTTACTAATAAAAACAGTAGATCAATTCATGAGATATGCTTGGACTTACATCACGCATCGCCTCACAGAAGAAGGAGTCACCTGTGAGTTTACACTCATATCCTTCAGGACACAGATTGGGCGAACAGCACCTGCAGGAGAAAAGGAAATAGGAGATTTAGAAGATTTTAAAGATAATCTGTAATGCATGTTATTTTGCTGATGATGTACTGCTGACTATCATAAATAATCCATCGTCCTCTAAAACCTCAACAACCACCAGGAGAACAAATCTGCCAACTTTTTGCTGCAAGTTTGGATCCTGAAAATGTCAGAAATGGATTCAGCTTTCTCAATAATCCACAAAACGACTCCAATATTGTCAAAATCAGTCAATATCAAACGTCTGTCCATATGGGCTACAATGCTGATTATTGCTAACTAGCAATTGCTAACACTTGGACTCAAGGAGCTCAAAAATAGAATACTACAGCGCTTAAGGTTGGACCATAATGTTAGTAAGCTTAAAGTTAACATGTAACAGTTGTTATGGATGCATAATAAACAGTATCATGTTTTATCTAAATCCCAATGTCAACAAGCATTTTGTATTAATTAAAGGCAGCAAAGGTCAGAACTGAGCACATTTTAATATTTGCACGTTTTTCCCAAGTAAGATCGGATTGCATTATTTACCGTTAGTGCTTATTGCATATTATAATCAAGTCCTGCAGCGCTAGCATGTAACAAATAAACACGGATAACTGACAGTAAGATGCAGTTAAAGGTTTCACATGTAATATTTCAAGGATATCTGTGGACATAGATTTTCTTTCTCAGGCAGAAATCCTCTTTCAGCTACTCATTATTCAGGAAATGTTAACAATGGTGTCAGAAACTCTGAATAGTCTGGATTGTGGCCCAAAGATTAAATAAAAAAATTACAGCACGAAGGCGTCCACCTTGTCCCGGGAATTAAGGTTATATTTTACTGATGAGGCAGAGAGCTTCACTTCCAGACTCACAACCCAGAGGACGGACCGGCAGACCTCTGATTAACAGATGCCGCTACTTCGATTCTGACAAAACCTATCTTTTTGTTTTATATAAAAACTACCGGGTGTTTGGCTTTTCAAAATAATTTCCCAGGTGTTCAAATCCCTCACTGTGCACAGAATAGTACATTGCAGTAGTTACAGAGCAAACAGAGCAAAGTCCAGCATGTATTATTTTTCCTAGACAAGGAGATTCGTTTTTGAAAAGTTTCTTGATTAACTAAGTTGTCAAGTGCTTTATTTTATTTTGAATTGCACTCATTCATGTGGATGGTATTCAATTCAACCATTGAAGTCATGTGACCGTGCTGTAGTTCCTTTATAGCCCAACATTAGCCGCCTTTAACTTAGCAGTGGTGACGTGAAGTCATGTGACCGTGCTGTAGTTCCTTTAAAGCCCAACATTAGCCACCTTTAGCTTAGCGGTGGTGACGTGAAGTCATGTGATCGTGCTGTAGTTCCTTTATAGCCCAACATTAGCCGCCTTTAGCTTAGCGGTGGTGACGTGAAGTCATGGGACCGTGCTGTAGTTCCTTTATAGCCCAACATTAGCCGCCTTTAACTTAGCAGTGGTGACGTGAAGTCATGTGACCGTGCTGTAGTTCCTTTAAAGCCCAACATTAGCCACCTTTAGCTTAGCGGTGGTGACGTGAAGTCATGTGATCGTGCTGTAGTTCCTTTATAGCCCAACATTAGCCGCCTTTAGCTTAGCGGTGGTGACGTGAAGTCATGTGACCGTGCTGTAGTTCCTTTATAGCCCAACATTAGCCGCCTTTAACTTAGCAGTGGTGACGTGAAGTCATGTGACCGTGCTGTAGTTCCTTTAAAGCCCAACATTAGCCACCTTTAGCTTAGCGGTGGTGACGTGAAGTCATGTGATCGTGCTGTAGTTCCTTTATAGCCCAACATTAGCCGCCTTTAGCTTAGCGGTGGTGACGTGAAGTCATGGACCGTGCTGTAGTTCCTTTATAGCCCAACATTAGCCCTTTAGCTTAGCGGTGGTGACGTGAAGTCATGGGACCGTGCTGTAGTTCCTTTATAGCCCAACATTAGACGCCTTTAGCTTAGCGGTGGTGACGTGAAGTCATGTGACCGTGCTGTAGTTCCTTTATAGCCCAACATTAGCCGCCTTTAGCTTAGCGGTGGTGACGTGAAGTCATGGGACCGTGCTGTAGTTCCTCTATAGCCAAACATTAGCCACCTTTAGCTTAGCGGTGGTGATGTGAAGTCATGTGACCGTGCTGTAGTTCCTTTATAGCCCAACATTGCCTCCTTTAGCTTAGCGGTGGTGACGTGAAGTCTTGTGACCGTGCTGTAGTTCCTTTATAGCCCAACATTAGCCACCTTTAGCTTAGCGGTGGTGACGTGAAGTCATGTGACCGTGCTGTAGTTCCTTTATAGCCCAACATTAGCCACCTTTAGCTTAGAGGTGGTGACGTGAAGTCTTGTGACCGTGCTGTAGTTCCTTTATAGCCCAACATTAGCCACCTTTAGCTTAGCGGTGGTGATGTGAAGTCATGTGACCGTGCTGTAGTTCCTTTATAGCCCAACATTAGCCGCCTTTAGCTTAGCGGTGGTGACGTGAAGTCATGGGACCGTGCTGTAGTTCCTTTTATTATTTTGTCGAGCAAACCAGGGAGATGCTAACTTCTGGGTCGACCTAGAAAAGTACGTCATCACTGCACCCCTCTATTATAAATAGATGTTCCTCCTATGTACTTGTGAAGATAATTATCCAATTAGAATCACTGTGGTTACGCACTGAGTTAATCACAACCCTACCTGTGTCACTGATCACTTATAATCCCCACGAGGAGCATCGCAATCCCACAGGCGGCCGTAATGAAAGCAGGAATATGCAAATGCTGCTGTAATTTCATTTGAACGTGACTGTTCCTCTTTGTAAGCTGCTGGTGGTGTGAGTGGAATACAATTAGGTTGTGTTATAGTACCGAGTGTGTGCCCAATGAAATATGGATGCAAATTCAAGGCCATGCACAGCTTTTGAGGAATGCAAATGCAGTACAAGTGATGTTGCATGTAATAAGGGGTTGTGTTTGAGTTGTACAACCTTTGTATACCTAATAAGGATGAAGGTGTACTGGCCTAACAATGACAAACATGTTGGGCATTTTCATTTTAAAGATGATAATTGTAATCTTATCTAAAAGCTTCTAAAACAGCCTTTCAATTAATATTTAATTCGAAAACTCTCCGGTTAAACGAGTAAATAAAATATATAATGCATTATCAGCTCTTCAGGGAAAACAAACACACATTCAACAGGAAAGAAACTAGAAAATGCAGTGAAAAAAAAAAATGAAATGACCCAATACCAAACCCTGTCGGACTCCAGATTTAACATTCAATCATTTTCGACTTTCTTTCAGAAACATTAACATTTAGTTGTTTTGAAATTACTTTACTGGACCACCCCTTTAATAGCATGTACCTGTATTGTCATGTAGTTTGTCATGATTTTAAGAATATGTTTAAAGTGAATAAATATAATCTGTGTTTACCGTGCTTCAGGGTTGTCCAGCGAGCAGTTACACATGTAACCGTCACTCTTGGGCACACACACCGTGCCGTCTTTACACGGATTGGAGACACACGGGTTGTTGTTGAGCTCGCAGCGGTTGCCGTGGAAGAGTCCTGAACACCTGCAGCGCGCCTCTGCAGAGAAAACAGAACACACACAAAGAGATATTAAAAAAACTACAGCCACAGGTTTCCCCTGAAGGCAAATAAATAAACACAGCAAATGTCAACCCTCACCGCCAGAGATCATGAGAGTGATATTTGACGGTAAAGATTGTGTTGTTGTGTACCAACATGTCTGTTATTGGCAGTGGCGAGCCGTCAGGGCCCTCTAGGCCCTCTGTGAGGGCCTAAGATATTCCAAAAAATAATATTTAAAAACATTAAAAAAAAAGATATTTTTTTAATATTATTTTTGTTATATTTTTCATTAGTTTTACCGAAAAAAAACTTGATTTAATAAAATAACATTTCCAAATAAATAAATCCTTCGAATCTGCCTGTTCAGTCTCTGTTGAATGTGGGTTACATGAAAGAAGCTCGCCTGGCCCTCTCTGCGATTCACAGAGGGTTGCTATTGTAACTGAACGAGAGAGTAATGTCAAATGACAGTACAATTGACCAATCATATCTTCCCTCTAAATGGGTGGGTTTTATTATCGCGGACTAGATGACAAGTTCCGCCCGCTGTGAAACTTTTCTTGTTTCCATAGCAACAACAACTTCCTGTCAACAGCGTGAACTCGCCTTCAAAATAAAAGCATGCCAAATTACACTTAAGACATACAACTGCAATGAAAGTAACAAACACAATGCAATATCATTTTCAATGTCAAAGAACACAAATTGGGTTCACAGGTGTTGTTTTGTGTGGTAGAGGGTCGCTGTCATTGATGCGTTTTGCACCCTGGGCCGTTGTTTTGATATTCCGCTGAAGTATACGCTGTGACGTAATAACTCTTTTTTTTTTTTTTTCGAGGGAAGGGGTGGGGGTCAGAGGGCCTAGGTATAAAGCTCACGGCTCGCCACTGGTTATTGGAAAATAGTTCCACAAAACATGAACAGCAAACATCATGCTCTGTGAGTCATCCAGAATCAAAAGGAGAGTCATTCGTATTCCCTTTTTTTATTAATGTAATATGAACCTGCAAAGCAACTAAAGCTGTCAGACTGGAAATGACTGATGCCAAAATATCCTTTAAGAAAGTGCCATTGAAAGTTACTTCTTGAAGGGTAAAATAAGTAAAAAATCCAACTCGAAGTAGCAATAAATCAGAAAGAAAGAAAACTTAACTCCCCCGGTGTCGAGAAACATCGGTGGATTTTTCTTTTTAAGTTTAAAAGTTCAAGTAAGCCACAAAAAACATTTGATTTTAAATGTATACATCACCAAGTTGACTAAATGAATTGCTTAAAGGACATCAAGTTAATCGGCCCTCCTACTTAACATCACTATTACTATCTTAAGAAATAAAGTTCCTCAGTAGTGGAACGACTTTATATTCTGCAGAACAAATAATACTATTTCCTCCGTGGTTTTCCGCCTGTCTCATTACATTTCATCGACCTGGTGGGATCTTTTGGGAAATAATATTTTGTGTTCAGAATTTGTGTGTGAAGCATAAATGAAATGTGATTTGACGAGTTGACGAATAAAGTCCTGAGAGAAGTCTGTATCCTTCAGTCCACAGGGTCACAGGGAAAAAGCTCCTATTGTACTGACGGGGAAAAATAAATAATCCGGTTCAGTGACTCTGAGATAAATCCTGTGTGTGGAAACAGAAGGCAGCTTTTCATAACAGTTTCAGGGTTTGTTTGCTCCTCTGAAGCCCTGAGATCTATATCTTCTATAGCTTTATGTCTGATTTTATATCCACCCTGTGCAAGGGAATAATATCATTTTAAAGCTTTAGCAGGAGTCTTTATCGGCTGCTATTTCAAGTAGAGAATAAGTCAAACCTGCTGTTTTGTGAGACACAATGCAGAGGAAATGATTGTGCTGCAAACCCCTCGGACTTCCATTTCTATCTTTTGTGTTTCGACAGATGCATTCAGCCAGTTAGAGATAACGGCAATAAGCAGGCAGCCACACAAAGGGCCGGAGAGTGATAAAGATTTCAGGCCAAACTAATCTGTCATGGCTGACTGAGAGGCTGTGTAATAATAATAATAAGCAGGCCTGGGGTCTACAACATTTACCATTTTTTGTAGAATTATTTAAATTTTAAATTTTTCTTTATTCTTGTTTAACCACCATATATGCCGTTTCCATGGAAACGCATCCCTCGCCATAAAAGACGATGTCGCTATAACTCCTATGAAAATGTTCAAAAAGTGCTCAAACTTCACATGTGTGCTAACAGTCCAGCCGTGAAGACATCTACGGGACAGTTTTGAGATTTCTTCAAATGCCGTTGCCATGGCAACACAATGCTCACCATGAAACACGGTTTTCTCATAACTTCAGTGGAAATGCTCCAAACGGCCCAAAACTTCACAGGTTTGGTAACAATGCAGCCATCAACGCATCTAAGCGTATTATGGGATGTCATCAAATGCCGTTGTCATGGCGACAGATCATTCGCCATCAAGTTAGTTCAAAAGTTTGCAGTTCAAATATTCTGCTGCTTTTCCAAGCCTTTTAACTTTCTTTTCTTCTCTCATCACACATTCAAGCCCCCGGTGTTCATGTATCATTTCAATTCTTCACTTTCTTCTTACACATTACATTTCAGCATAGCAGTTTAGCGTCAGCTTTTCAGCATAAAGCATTCCCACTAGCAATTTCTTCAGGAATTGCATTCTCTAGTTTTATATTTTATTCTCCATTTCTTGTCTTTTTTTTTCGTCCTGTGTTATTTGACTTTTCTTTGGTTTTAAATGTTTTTTTTCAACCACAAAGTCATGTGTTATTTGGGAGGGGTAGTATTTTCTGATGTGAAGATTTTGATTTAGTTTAGATTTGTAATAAAGGATATAAGCTATATATCTATAGTTTCAGTGAAGTTCAGAGTCTCCTCTTCAGTCACTAACCTCCGCCGGTGTCCTCCTCGCAGACGTTGATTTAATTCAGATTTTTAATAAAGGATATAAGTTATACACCAATATTTTTGGGAACTTTGAATAGCTTTAGGTCTCCTCTCCAGTTCACTCACCTCCTCCAGCATCCTCCTCGCAGACCCCCTGGTTCTGACAGGGGTTTGTGTCACAGGCCCCCCTCCGGCTGCAGCATTGGTACGACCCGAACACCCTCCTGCTGCCAGGCCCCGCCCACTCCGACGCATCCCCCACTCTGATTGGCTCCCCGTTGAGTTGCAGGCCCTCCAAGCAGCCGCTGAAGTTACCAAGATGTTCTGGAGTGGAGGAAGCGAAGAGCAAACCACCCTGGGAGCTCAGCATCCTGCAGGGCTGCGTTAGGGAGAGGGAGGACGGATGCTGCTGATCCAGGGTCAGCCTCAGGGCGCTGGAGTTGACCTCCAACAGGACGCTGTGCCACCTGCCGTCTGACACCAGGTCAGATCTGATCCGTAACACAGCGATGTTCCCACAGCTGAAGCTAAACTGCAGCTCTCCGCCCGCCAGCTGAGGAGGAGGAAGAGAGGAAGAGTTAGGAACAATATAACAGTGGCGAGCCGTGAGCTTTATACCTAGGCCCTCTGACCCCCACCAATTCCCTCGAAAAAAAGAAAAAAAAAGTTATTACGTCATAGCGTATACTTCAGCGGAATATCAAAACAACGGCCCAGGGTGCAAAACGCATCAATGACAGCGACCCTCTACCACACAAAACAACACCTGTGAACCCAATTTGTGTTCTTTGACATTGAAAATGATATTGCATTGTGTTTGTTACTTTCGTTGCAGTTGTATGTCTTAAGTGTAATTTGGCATGCTTTTATTTTGAAGGCGAGTTCACGCTGTTGACAGGAAGTTGTTGTTGCTATGGAAACAAGAAAAGTTTCACAGCGGGCGGAACTTGTCATAAAGTCCGCGATAATAAAACCCACCCATTTAGAGGGAAGATATGATTGGTCAATTGTACTGTCATTTGACATTACTCTCTCGTTCAGTTACTATAGCGACCCTCTGTGAATCGCAGAGAGGGCCAGACGAGCTTCTTTCATGTAACCCTTCACATTCAACAGAGACTGAACAGGCAGATTCGAAGGATTTATTTCTTTGGAAATGTTATTTTTAAATACATCATGTTTTATTGATTTATTTGTCCAGTTATTGCAGTGTGTAATTATTCCCCTGGAAGTATTGATTGGGGTGTTTGCAGCATGAACACTTTTATAGTCTTTATATAAATCATTAGGGTCTAAAAGTATTACATCGAAGACTCTCACCACTGATACGTGAAATCACGATGTTCTGTTAAATGCTTCCCTGAACAACACCACACTCATTAATTCAGTATTTCATCAGCGCGTCGTCTCTTTATATTTCTGCACGTTCAGCGATCCTACGAACAAGAAAGCCAGCAGCAGCTTTTATCTCTTCATGTCTCCTGCATGTAAAGAAGGGCTCCTCGTATCTTAACCTCTCAAATATACACTGTGTTCAGCAAATTGCAAAGCCTCACACTGAAGGCTGTGTTTCATTATGATCTGCTCTCTCGGCCCTGCTTCTCTAATCGATGAAGCTTAACGAGCTGTTCTCTGTTTTGTTCTGCAGATTTATTTCTTTCTCGGAGTCTGCTTTCCATAAAACTCTTTCCTATAAAACGGTTGCTCTGCAGGAGTTCTGTTTGACTCCTCGTGGAGATAACAAAAAAAGGAACAGGAATTATTTATTTTGTAGGAACTCTTCTCCTGGATTAATGACGGCACACTGCGATAGCTTATCATTGGAAGATGCTGAAGAA
>JAAOOA010000126.1:542500-595000 GCA_012861695.1 Trematomus loennbergii
ACCAGATGTGTATCGGCGGTGCTTAATCCGCTGAGGAACTTTAAATATGTGAGTTTAACGCTCCCGTCTGATATTCAATCAGGCGTTTAGCGCAGATAAACACACGCTGCCACGCAGAGATAAAGGAGAGCCGTATCAAACGTGTTCTCATCTGCAAGAAGAAGGGTTAAGAGAGAATAACTAACTTGATTCACGCTGCCTTTTTTTGTCAGAACAGACGATATGAAAAGGCCCAGGATAGAGCTGGTGTTTCCCAGAGAAGAAGGGATGAAGGTCAGTTTTCTACAGGTTTATTGGTGCATTCACACTTCATTTTATAACTCAATTGTCTCGAGAAAGCCAATCAGCGGTGAGAGTCTTCGATGTAATACTTTTAGACTCTAATAATTTAAATAAGGCTATAAAAGTGTTCATGCTGGTTGGTTAAATTAGTTCAAAACGTATTGTACGCAGATTCACAGACGTCTCTTTCCCAATGTACGTCAGGGACTAGAACAGGAGTGTAGTACCCTTATTTGGCCACTACTGAAAAACTACAACTCCCATGATGCCATGCCTGTTAAAAGTCACAGATGTGGGCGACCTGTGTGGAAGACATTGATGACAAAACGCAGTTTAATTCTTTAAAATGATCATCTAACAGAACTTATTTTTCTATTTTGATTTCTTTTGACTTGTAAAGACATATTTTCTCTATTGAATATGTGTTGAAGAAATTGTATTGTATTATAAATAACCACACGAGTTGCATATCATCTAATAACTGTGAGTAAAACTAAACATCTGAAAGATACCATGTTGGAAATGTCTGTTTTAAAGAGCGTTGAAATTTGCTTTTAGAAACCAACATAGTAAGCAGGGATAAGATGTCTGCAGGCGAACAGAAGCTAACATAATATTGACTTTTAAGATGATATGAGTTTGTCCAGTGAAGTAGAATATGCAGCAGTGTTTGTGAATCAATGTTTCTCCGTGAGATCTCCAGCAGATTAATCCTGCAGCTTTATAGAGGTTTATTACATGGTTTAGTTGAATACTCGATTCTGATTGGTCAATTCAGAACACGTGACACGTTGTTAATCCAGAACAGACAGACCGCTGTCAAGGATTTATGACCGTTGTTAAGGACGCTCAAATCTGCAGAAAGAAGTCCGGTCGATTGAACTGTATACAGTTTGGCAGAAAAGCAAACTGCATGCAGTTTGCTTTTCGAACTGACAAGACAAGAGCGACAAGAAAACAGCGGAGAAGTAACGGGCAGAAACCCTCCTTTTTACGCAGCGTCCAGACATAGACATCAAACGGCGACACATATTCAGTTGCCAGTTCCTTTGGCATTAGGGCAGGGATATCTAGATACTTTCCAAGGTTTGACATAATGAATTGTGCTACTTTTAAAGCAAGCAACGATGTTTTCAAATCTGTAATCAAAAAGCTCCTCAAAAACGCTATCGAAGCAGTTCCTGCCGTTGCAACAGCCTAGTTCAAACATCAACAACGGACTATTTTCGTAGCGGATGAATGTCATTTTAAATCAGTTACAACTATGTTTTTAATCATTAAAAACATTTTCTAAAACAATAAAAGCATTTCAATTAATAGTGGGAGTCATATCATAACTTTGTTGAGAATGTGGCCATGTAATAAGCGGGATAATGTGCAGCGACTTGGTCATTATGGGTAAAAGAACACCTTCATGCCGATCTAGATCCCTCCGCTTCGCGTCGGGCTCCTGATCTGCCTGTCGGTGTTCTTTTACCCATAATGACCGCGTCGCTGCACATTATCCCTTACTTAAACTCCGCACAGCAGCAATTCTCAAACCAGTTTTTGTGAGAGTAAAGCTGATGTTTACACAGCTTTAAAATGAAGAAAATTGTAATTTCTTTGCTCTTATATTTGTCATTAATTGCTGCATGAGTATCATCTTCCTCAGGGGGTAATTACCTGTAGCGCCCCCCAGTGGTTGGTGTTGTTTGTGGACGCGATGACGCCGTGCTGCTGGGAAGTTTTAAACCTCAGAGACAGTTTGAAGTCCTGGTCGTCCTCATCCATCCTGTGGAGGTACTTCAGGTACGATTTACCTTCAAACCTCACCGCAGACTCTGAAATACAAAGATAACTGAGAGTGAGACGAAAGAAAAGCCAAAAAGGGTTAAATCACTTCCTGTTGGAGGGTCTGTGACCACCCGATCTGCGCAAGCGCGAGTTGGTCCGCCATAAACGTATAAACTATATCTTTAAAAAAGTGTGTTGGCTTATGATCACATTTGTATATGATAATGTATGAAGTCAATAATCAAATGTATATGGCCCTAACAGAGAAATTCCAAAGCTGAAAAATACCTTTCAGATTTAGCAATAACTGTCATATAAGAACAATACTGATCTAATAACAGAGTTTTGTTCTTGAATCAACTTTTTTATAAAAATCTTTTATGTCATTTCCCTTTTCCAGGAATCTCAACAGACAAAGTTTGGCCAGACTAAAACATTTCTAATGTTAAATAAATGAAAACCATTCACAATTAAGAATTAAATATGAATGTTTAATGCCATAAATGATTGCATACATTTACAGTTTCTTATTTTTCCAGTGTGATAGCTGTCAAACAAAGTTAAATCCATTTCTCACTTATTCTAAGAATGTACTTAACCAGCTAAAAGGCTTTCTTCTCAAATAATTGGGAAATTACGTTGTAAAAACATAACTAATCTCCTCGTTTTTTTTCTTTGTGAAATGCCTGTGTCTAACCCTAACCCTGACCCTAACCCTGACCCTAACCCTGACCCTAACCCTGACCCTGACCCTAACCCTGTCCTACTTTGGTTGCTGTACGTAACTGTCCAATATGGCAGACCAACTCACGCTTGCGCAGTGCAAATCGGGTAGTCACAGGGTCTAATAACTTCCTTTTTGAGGGTTTCATAACTTCCTGTTGCAGTGCTTAATTACTTTCTGTTACAGGGTTTACAATAGGTCATTTGTTCATGTTGTGTGTTGGTAGATGCCCATTTACTTTAAGCCTTTTAAAGTAACAAAACAAATCGGAAAGACTGCTTTAATATTCTTGTTTTCTTCTGTCTTCATCGCCAAACTCCAGAGTCTCTTAAGTCAAAATCGGTTTTCTGATATAGTCAAAATAAAGCAGCGATAACAGAAGATGTTCCACAGGGACGAGGACTCTAAACAAGCTGATAACGAGTTTATTTCCTAGAAAGCCCGTAGCTCTGACTCTCACTCTGAGTTCACTAATCCTGTCAGGAATGCCCACAGAAATCAGAGAGGACGATCCGACGAGGCGCCGCTGAGCAGACGTTAGATATTCTGTCGGCTGGAGAGAAGCTAATGGAGGGCCAGTATTCACACAATGTGATATTGGACAATATAAATACTGTCGTGGCTTCCTTCCTTATTATCTATTAAGCCAATAGACGCCTTAAACAGACATTTTCAAACTCGTTTTCTTTCTTTTATATTTGTGTTACTTACAGTTAATGAGTTGCTTGGCCTCCGATGGTTTGGATGATATCATGCATGCTCAAAATAAAGTAACACACTTTTTACACAAAGGAAAGAAGCCTTTACAATAGTCAGAGGGAAAAACTCCAATCAAATAATAAACAACTTAGGTATTCTTTCAGAAGTTAAGTCCATTCCTCACTTATTCTAAGAATGTACTTAACCCACTAAAAGGATTTCTTGTGTTTCCTGTGTTTGGTGACGACTACATTGTGTGGCAAAGAGATATAAAGTCTGAGTTCCTGTAGATGCTAACACGTACCGTTGCAGGGGCAGACGCTCTCCCAGCTGTGCTGCGGGGTGATGTAAGCGGCTCTGGCGGTGGTGAAGTGGTTGAGTCTCTCTGAAGTCAGTCGGACGGCGTTCCTGCAGCCTCTCGTCGGACAGCCGGCGCCCAAACACCGTTGTGTTTCACTCTGAGGATGCTGAGCCCCAGAGAGTCCTCCATGTCCGTTATGATGCCTGAAGAAGAGAGATCAGGTTTACAGACTGAACCACATGTTTGCCAATTTAAAAGTCTCAATATCTAAACTCCCTAATTGCTCACCTGCGAGTCTGTTGTTGGGCAGATTCTGGAGGAGTCCACCCTCCCTCCTGCAGGTCAGCAGAGCCTCCAGCCCCCCGCCGTCCGGCAGCTGCTGGAGGCTGACGAGCAGCACCTCCTGTCGGGGGAAACCCAGCGCCTGACCCAGGCTCCTCTGAAGACCTCTCCAGTGATCACCCAGAAACTCCTCCGCCGAAAACCCCACCATCTGCAGCGTCAAACCCGAATCCAGCGCCCTCTGATCGGCCGCCCAGACGTGGATTTTGACCCCCGTCGAAACGGTGAACTTCCCATCGGAAACGCTGATGTTGAGCGAGTACGAACCCTCCTTCAAGGCAAAGGAAAGGCAAGGTTATTTATATAGCACAGACAGGAAGTAAACACTAACAGGTAGTGTTGTAGTACTCCAGACCGGTCTTTTCCACTTTTTAACGTTCTCGGTCTTGTCTCGGTCTCTGAACTATAGCTTTTATGTCAAGACCGGTCGAGACCGCTCTTGTCATACATCCATGGTCGAGACCAATAACGTGACTTCACGTGACTCCGAATCTTTGCCCTCTGTCTGTAAACATGGCACTGGTCTATACCGGCTGCTGCCCCCTGTGTGTGTGTGTGTGTGTGTGTGTGTGTGTGTGTGTGTGTGTGTGTGTGTGTGTTGAATGCATCTGGCTGACTGTGTTGATGTGTGTGTGTGTGTGTGTGTGTGTGTGTGTGTGTGTGTGTGTGTGTGTGTGTGTTGAATGCATCTGGCTGACTGTGTTGATGTGTGTGTGTGTGTGTGTGTGTGTGTGTGTGTGTGTGTGTGTGTGTGTGTGTGTGTGTGTGTGTGTGTGTGTGTGTGTGTGTGTGTGTGTGTTGAATGCATCTGGCTGGCTGTGTGTTGATGTGTGTGTTGGTGTGTGTGGTGAATGCTTCTTGCTTCTGTGTGTGTGTGTGTGTGTGTGTGTGTGTGTGTGTGTGTGTGTGTGTGTGTGTGTGTGTGTGTGTGTGTGTGTGTTGAATGCTCATCTCTGGCTGTGTGTTGTGTGTGTGTGTGGTGTGTGTGTGTGTGTGTGTGTGTGTGTGTGTGTGTTGAATGCTCATCTCTGGCTGTGTGTGTGTGTGTGTGTGTGTGTGTGTGTGTGTGTGTGTGTGTGTGTGTGTGTGTGTGTGTGTGTGTGTGTGTTGAATGCATCTGGCTGACTGTGTTGATGTGTGTGTGTGTGTGTGTGTGTGTGTGTGTGTGTGTGTGTGTGTGTGTGTGTGTGTGTGTGTGTGTTGAATGCATCTGGCTGACTGTGTTGATGTGTGTGTGTGTGTGTGTGTGTGTGTGTGTGTGTGTGTGTGTGTGTGTGTGTGTGTGTGTGTGTTGAATGCATCTGGCTGGCTGTGTGTTGATGTGTGTGTTGGTGTGTGTGGTGAATGCTTCTTGCTTCTGTGTGTGTGTGTGTGTGTGTGTGTGTGTGTGTGTGTGTGTGTGTGTGTGTGTGTGTGTGTGTGTGTGTGTGTGTGTGTGTGTGTGTGTTGAATGCATCTGGCTGACTGTGTTGATGTGTGTGTGTGTGTGTGTGTGTGTGTGTGTGTGTGTGTGTGTGTGTGTGTGTGTGTGTGTGTGTGTGTGTGTGTGTGTGTGTGAATGCATCTGGCTGGCTGTGTGTTGATGTGTGTGTTGGTGTGTGTGGTGAATGCTTCTTGCTTCTGTGTGTGTGTGTGTGTGTGTGTGTGTGTGTGTGTTGTGTGTGTGTGTGTGTGTGTGTGTGTGTGTGTGTGTGTTGAATGCTCATCTCTGGCTGTGTGTGTGTGTGTGTGTGTGTGGTGGTGTGTGTGTGTGTGTGTGTGTGTGGTGTGTGTTGAATGCTCATCTCTGGCTGTGTGTGTGTGTGTGTGTGTGTGTGTGTGTGTGTGTGTGTGTGTGTGTGTGTGTGTGTGTGTGTGTTGAATGCATCTGGCTGACTGTGTTGATGTGTGTGTGTGTGTGTGTGTGTGTGTGTGTGTGTGTGTGTGTGTGTGTGTGTGTGTGTGTGTTGAATGCATCTGGCTGACTGTGTTGATGTGTGTGTGTGTGTGTGTGTGTGTGTGTGTGTGTGTGTGTGTGTGTGTGTGTTGAATGCATCTGGCTGACTGTGTGTTGATGTGTGTGTTGGTGTGTGTGGTGAATGCTTCTTGCTTCTGTGTGTGTGTGTGTGTGTGTGTGTGTGTGTGTGTGTGTGTGTGTGTGTGTGTGTGTGTGTGTGTGTGTGTGTGTGTGTGTGTGTGTTGAATGCTCATCTCTGGCTGTGTGTGTGTGTGTGTGTGTGTGTGTGTGTGTGTGTGTGTGTGTGTGTTGAATGCTCATCTCTGGCTGTGTGTGTGTGTGTGTGTGTGTGTGTGTGTGTGTGTGTGTGTGTGTGTGTGTGTGTGTGTGTGTGTGTGTGTGTGTGTGTGTGTGTGTGTGTGTGTGTGTGTGTGCTTTACAAAAATAAAAAAAAACATTAAGAGACCTTGAGGTTTTCATCCGCCCAGACTTTTCCGTCCGCCTGGTCCACAGAGAACCTTCCTCCGTCGGGATGTTCTGACAGCAGGGTGTAGGTGAGAACATCCTGCAGATCCTGGTCCGAGGCGTGAAGTCGTCCGATCAAACGGTTGGAAACAACATGTCGAAGGTGGTGATGAAGACCTCCAGAGGAACCACGGAGGGAGGGTACTTGCTCTGCTCCGTGACGTTGATGTTGACTACGCAGATGGAGGAGAGAGGAGGATGGCCGCTGTCCGTCACCTGATGGTACATGGAGAGAAGTTATGTCTTGTTAGCCATTTTAAGTTTGGGTTAAGCTTGTGTTGAACACAGAGCTTATTGCAGGCCAAGAACACGTTAAAAAGAATGACTGATTTAGAGAAAAGCAACCCCAGAAACGCTAAAATGCTAACTCAGTCACCTGATGGGAACATGGACAGAAGTTAGCACTGAAGTGTAGGTGGTGGGACCTGTTAAGCCCCGAGCCTGTTTTTCAGGTTTCAGGCTTGAAAATGACATGCCCAAAACAAATGACTACAACTTCACTTCTAAAAGGGTTATATGAATAATTTCTTTATCAAAGCAAGGTTACATCTGTGAGTTGGATGTAGAAGTGTCAGAATCAATATAGATATTCTCAGTCAGAGTAAATTCAGATGGAACATAGTAAAAAAGTAAATTCTTACCTCCGCCTAAAGAAAAACCATTACTTATAGTGAAAACCACCCTTGAATTATGGGATGGTAGACTAAAAGCTTTAGGAATCCAAACTATAACATATAATAAGTACCCTGTATCAAGATTGAGGCAAAACAAGTTAAATTTGACCTTTTTAGAGAGGTTTAGCAAAAAAAAGTTCCAGGCGGAATAAGCTTTCGGCACATTTGGGTACATCTGGTTCCATCAGTGCCATTTGACCTTTTTCAGGTACCAGACTATAAAATGGTGTATTACATTGAATTATCACCATAGGTATTCATTCCATGCAAAGAAAAAATTAAAAATTAAAATTAAAATAAATAATTTTTTTTAAAAGACCCGCCGACGGGGGCTTTGGGGCTTAACAGGTTAATTCACCAGTTACTGACGTAGTTTATGTCTTAGAACAAAACAGTAACATCTCTTCAGCTTGTGTTCACCACAAACCTTATTTCACGCTGACAACCACAAACACATTCAGAAAAATTACTGATTTAGAAAAAAGCAACCCCAGAAACGCTAAAATGCTAACTCAATTCTGGGCTTAAGATTCATTTCTGCACCACATTTGAAACTTCATCGTGAAGCCGGAGCATCTGCAGATTAATTCTAAACTAGATTCAATATGATCCACTAAAGTTCGTCACCATAGGATATGAATAAATCACGCTTTGTTATTTTAACTGTTGCCTCTACTGCTCAAAAGAGCTCTTTCCCAGTTAAGAATAATGTATCTTCTTAAAGACCAGTGTGTGTCTCCATTCTCTAAACACTGCACATATGGATCTTCTTGTACAAAACATATATTCAAGGAATACAAAATGCAGTTATTTGAACTAAATATCATAAATGTTGTTGCCTGTCCTTGTCTGTCTACCCTTCCCAAATGTAAAGCGTCTTTGGTCTTAGAAAAGCGCTATAGAAATAGAATTTATTATTATTATTATTATAAATCAGCTGTTTTAAACCCCGAGATATTTGACCTATAGCTTACAAAAATCCATGCATTGCAATAATACAAAATGCGTAGTCAGCTGCTTTCAGTTCATCGTCTTGCAAGCATCGTCTTGCATTAACTTGTAATGTTATATTTCTTTATGATAAACTTTTCAGGGTCCCTGGAGGACAACACTTACTTGTCTTTATAATTACGATGGGAATATGTAGGCGGTGTGAGCCCTCGTCCGTAGATGAAGACGAGGTAATTATCTGCACCCTGTCAGCCTCTAAAGGTAACACTCTGTACAGGAAAACATGGAAATTACCACGTCTTCTGTCGCCTCCCGTGAAGACACAGAGGCTCAATGCACCGTGATTACATTAAGCACCTTTCAGATGAGATGTTCTTTTTATTGTCATGAGATTCAAGCAGAATGATTAAGGTCATCTCTGGGGTGAGATGTGAGATATGAACGAAACGTATTTTTTATAACTACGCTTTGGTTAAAGCAGTGTAGGAAGGACAATGACAGAGAAACTTTGGACAAGATAGTTGTTCGTTCATTCGGCTGCTGTTATATATCTGTTTGCTAACCCTCTTTTGGTTTGAGGAGGTATGTATCCATAGATGGAGATTTCCCTTGAAGAGGCAGGCATTTCCCGTGAGTCTCACATGTTCACAAAAACTCTCTGTGAATCTCCCTCCATTGGCTACATGCGTAAGTAAATACATTTCCAGACTTTGTTGATTGATTGATATCCAACACAGCTAATGTTGATGTCTAACATTGGATAAAAGCCATGTTTTAGAAGGGCGACGGTCAATGAAACACTGGTCACCCTACTTACTCAATTCATGCCTATGTGTACAATTATTGGTTAAGTGTCTTGCCCAAGGACACTTTGACATGTTTTCAGGAAGTGGGATCGAACTGTGGTCAAACACTAAATTGATTAAATTAATATCGTCTCTTTTTCAAGCTAGAGTAGGTTTGATATAACTTGAGAGATGGGAACGTTCTCTTTATGCATCCATGGCTGAGCTACGTCTTATCTGGGGATCTTGGACCTGGTATATATGTCCTCTTGGCTTATTAACACCCTCTGCTGGATCGTACCTGTATCTTGAGCTGATGATGGGCTTTGACCTTCTTCCTGGTCTGATAAAGACTACATTGAGGAAATGTAAGGCCTCATATCCCCTTCCAAGACTTGATATAACTTTAAAGTTGTTTAGATGGGAACGTCTTTTTTTAATAATTGTTTTACTGTCTTAAACCTTCCCTTAGAATATTTTATGAATTGTAAGGTGTCCTTGGGTGTCTCCAAAGAATGAATTATTATTATTATTATTTATGCATCCATCATGCTGCAGTTAAATCTTATCAGGGTTGAAAAAACTATAGACAATGGACTTTGTATATAAGCTAAACTCATGTCCTCTTGTCTTATTAACACCCTCTGCTGGATCGTACCTGTATTTGAGCAGGTGATGGGCTTTGACCTTCTTCCTGAGTGGAGAGGAGAGCGACAGCAGGCCTCCCTGATCCACGTGGAAGCGGCGGTCCTCGTTTCCGCTCACGATGTGGATGGAGTAGGGCGGGCCGTTCCTGGGCGAGTCTCTGTCCGTCACCACCAGCTGCAGGATGGTGCTGCCCGCCGACTCGCCCTCCTGCAGGGGAACAGAGACATGGTTTTAGAAAAGTTATTGTGAGAGAGAGAGGAGAGAGGAGAGAGAGGAGACGCTACAGACCGCGAAGTCCTGAACGCTACGCTAACAGCAACACGGTTTGTTAGCAGGAACTAGCTTTAGAACAGAGTAAGACTTCAGGTGATAGCTCGCATGCTAACGTAGCTGCTTTTCTAAAGAGCATTCTTCATTGAAACCAAAGGCAATGGTAGCCGATGACGTATTTTTGTATAGGCCGAACCGAAAGTTAGCATCACAAAAGCTCCTGAGGGGAACAGGAACATGGTTTTAGAAAGTTATTAGTCTGTCAAAGTTTATAGATTTATTTTTATCTTCACGATCTACTGTTATTTTACTTTTTAATGCTGTTTTAATTCTATTTTGAGATGTTTAAAGTCAAGTATTGTTTATTTCTACTCTTTAACGCAAACATTTCCCAATTCGGGATCAATACATTTCATCTTATCCTCTTATCTTATCTTAGGGTTAGGGTTAGGGTCTTCTTTAAGTGAATTCATAGCATATAGATATCCTTTTTACCCAAAAGTTAGCAATGGGAATTCTCCATTGGCTTTTTGATTATTGCAGAAAATACTAATCTCTTTGGTAAATTGACTTACTGATATATTTATATATGTTTTTATTTTACTTTTTTAATGCTATCATATTTCGCTTTGAGATGTTTACATTTTGGATTGTTTAATTATAGTATATTAATTTCTCTAATGTGCAATGCCTTTTTATGCAACGCAAACATTACCCAAATTGGGATCAATAAATTACTTCTTATCCGATCTTTGGCTTAGAACTAAAACGTTAAAATCTCCTCAGCTTGTGTTAACCACAGACCTTATTTCAGGATCGCCTGATCAACAAGTTGGCAAAATACACAAATACATGTACATATAACTTTCCAAAAGAAGTCTATAAGCATATCACCAATCTGTTTTTTATGAGTCAGTGAGTTACCTTTCAGGAGTCATTTGTTTTGTAATCAAAGGTTTCAAGAGCGCTACCGTTTCATTGTGTGTTTGTCATCTTCAAAACTGTCGAGGAGAGACGCTAATAGCTTCTTAACACTTTATTATAAAGGCATCGAAGAGAACATTACATCTATTATTTGCATATATATACACCTGAACATCAGCAGAATAGGGCCCCTTTAATCGAAAAAAAACACGTTCAGAAACCATTGATTTTGAGATGAGAGAACCTCAAAGTGCTAAAATGCTAACCCATTTCCCGGGTTAAAGACTCATTCCTGATCAACTCTATTGCATTAACAGAAAAACAATGAGAAAAACACAATAGGTTTGTTTAGAGGACGCTCCTTATATCTTACAAGCTATACGTAAACATTAGTTTGAGTATCTAGAAAACAGATTTGCACTGCGCGCATTTTCATAGCATTTGATGACATTCTATGGATAAACTTCCATTCATATCTGTATGCTATGAATTCACTTTAAAGGAGACCCTAACCCTAAATTAAGATAAGAGGATGAGATTAACTTTATTGATCGCAAATTGGGAAATGTTTGCGTTAAAACAAACAAAACAAAACATGGCACATAAGTAGAAATTAAAGAGGAGAAATAAACAATACTAGAATTAAAACATCTCAAAATAAATTTTAAACAGCATTAAAAACTAGAAAAATATACATTAGATCAAAATAAAATATATAAACTTTGGCAGACTAACCCTAACCCAACACTATCATCAATACTTATGGCAGCCTTTAAAAGTTCTGTAGCACCAGAAAAAGTTTGGGAAACTGTCACACAGTATCACAGGACAGCGGATAAATACAACCAGTCCTAAAATTGGCCGACATGATGGACACCCTTTCTCCAAATGATGGATCACCTGTCCAAAGTGTCAGTGTTCTGATGTTTAAAGCCCGCTTGCATTAAAGCTATGAAGATGAGGTATCCATCAAAGAACGGATGCTTTGGGAAGTGGGCAGCAATTTGAAGTTGATGGGCTAAAACACGCAACTCCGATGTGGTTTCACAAGTTTAAATTAAAGCTCGCATCACAAAACACAAAGACAGGTTTTCATCAGAGACAAGAACACACAGGAAATGTTTTAGAGAATGTGTCGGGGAGAAGAATTTGGTTCCTTTTCGCAACTTTAAAGAGTCCCTATTCTGCTTGTTGGGGTGTTCCTTTTCCTTTTATAGGTTTTGGTGCATGTAGATGGTGTAACTAGAGACATACATACTGATATACACCTGAACATCAGCAGGAGAGGACTCTTTAAAGTAGAGACACTACATACTGATATACACCTGAACATCATCAGGAGAGGACTCTTTAAAGTAGAGACACTACATACTGATATACACCTGAACATCAGCAGGAGAGACTCTTTAAAGTAGAGACACTACATACTGATATACACCTGAACATCAGCAGGAGAGGAACTCTTTAAAGTAGAGACACTACATACTGATATACACCTGAACATCAGCACGAGAGGACTCTTTAAAGTAGAGACACTACATACTGATATACACCTGAACATCAGCAGGAGAGGACTCTTTAAAGTAGAGGCACTACATACTGATATACACCTGAACATCAGCAGGAGAGGACTCTTTAAAGTAGAGCACTACATACTGATATACACCTGAACATCAGCATGAGAGGACTCTTTAAAGTAGAGACACTACATACTGATATACACCTGAACATCAGCATGAGAGACTCTTTAAAGTAGAGACACTACATACTGATATACACCTGAACATCAGCAGGAGAGGACTCTTTAAAGTAGAGACACTACATACTGATATACACCTGAACATCAGCAGGAGAGGACTCTTTAAAGTAGAGACACTACATACTGATATACACCTGAACATCAGCAGGAGAGGACTCTTTAAAGTAGAGACATACATACTGATATACACCTGAACATCAGCAGGAGAGGACTCTTTAAAGTAGAGACACTACATACTGATATACACCTGAACATCAGCAGGAGAGACTCTTTAAAGTAGAGGCACTACATACTGATATACACCTGAACATCAGCAGGAGAGGACTCTTTAAAGTAGAGCACTACATACTGATATACACCTGAACATCAGCAGGAGAGGACTCTTTAAAGTAGAGACACTACATACTGATATATACCTGAACATCAGCAGGAGAGGACTCTTTAAAGTAGAGACACTACATACTGATATATACCTGAACATCAGCAGGAGAGGACTCTTTAAAGTAGAGACACTACATACTGATATACACCTGAACATCAGCAGGAGAGGACTCTTTAAAGTAGAGACACTACATACTGATATACACCTGAACATCAGCAGGAGAGGACTCTTTAAAGTAGAGACACTACATACTGATATACACCTGAACATCAGCAGGAGAGGACTCTTTAAAGTAGAGACACTACATACTGATATACACCTGAACATCAACAGGAGAGGACTCTTTAAAGTAGAGACACTACATACTGATATACACCTGAACATCAGCAGGAGAGGACTCTTTAAAGTAGAGACACTACATACTGATATACACCTGAACATCAGCAGAATATGTCCTCTTTAAATCCAGTCAGTGCTAATGTACAGCATGCTGGATTGAGGACAGTCACTACCATGGCTAAGCTCTCCAGAGAAGCTCTAAATTAACACAGCTTCAAGGGGATTTATAACTGTGTTGTAGCACGTCTCTCTCCTTTAGTGGCATTCTGCTAAGATACAGAATAATCTATGCATCTGCTGCTTTTAGAGTAACAGTCACCTCATAACGAAAAGCCTCCAGTGGGGACAAATTGTCAAGCGAAGCCATGTAATCTACAGGAGAAACAGCTGCTGACCTGCACCACCTGTCTGAAAACTGAATGACAATCATGCAATCAGAGCTTTGTTCCTCAGCGGGATGTGGACAGCAGCAGATGGGACGACATCACATCATTTGGATTCAGAAATCACAGGTTTTTTGGCTGGTGAAGCGGCTGTTCTGTGAGTGAGTGTTTGAAAGCTGGCAAAGTGATGGAGAGCTGGCACAGAAACTTTAATCGTCAGCGAGTAACAGCCAGCGTGTGAAACAAGGCTTTGATAATCCTGCCAGGGAGATCATACAAATATGTACTCATGGGGGGAAGTGGGCAACTATTACTAGTGAAGCATGAAGCAATACAAGCTCTCACACACACAAATAAAGGTAGAGGACAATTGTTTGTTAGTTAGTACGTTTTTGGTTGAGAAAGTAGAAGTACTTCTACTTTTACCAGAGTATTTTTCTACTTGAGTAAAGAATGTGTGTACTTTTGCCATCTCTGTACCTAGCATGATGCTAACACGTGCTCAGATGGTCGTACCTGCAGCAGCAGACTGTGGTTGATCTGGGAGAAGAGCGGCGGGTTGTCGTTGACGTCGTTGACCGAGATGCTGATGAGGACGGCGGAGGAGAGCGGAGGATATCCTTCATCTGCCGCCTGCACCGTCAGAGAGTAGTGCTGCATCTGAGGAGGAGGAGGAGGAGGGGAGATATACAATATATTTACTTAAAGGTCCCCTATCATACTGTTTTTCATCAATATACTACAGGTCTCAGATATATCCAGAACCTGTCTCTGATTGGCTGAAACACCAAACAGATCATTGCAGCATTACCCATAATCCCCTCTGTTTCAGCCCTGTTTCCAAAGTGCTGATTCTCTGTCTGTTACTTTAGATGAAAATAAGGAGCCCCTCCCCACGCCCCTCTGAGAGAGATTTGGTTACAAGAACTCAATGGTGCTCTAGGAGGAGATCCAGGTGATAAGGTGGGGGGGGGTTACCTTGGTTGCTGATTGGCTAATGGTTACACAAGACAAAACATCGTGATGACATCACAAAGTGGCCAAAATCTGATCAGCTCATTTTCAGACAGGTTTTATAGAAATGGATCAAAAAGAGAGAGAATCTTTTTCCTGAAACTTTCAGAGTCTCTTTCCACAGAGGGGACACATGTTGATGTAGAAGAGACATGAAGAAGAGGGGACACATGTTGATGTAGAAGAGACATGAAGAAGAGGGACACATGTTGATGAAGAAGAGACATGAAGAAGAGGGGACACATGTTGATGTAGAAGAGACATGAAGAAGAGGGGACACATGTTGATGAAGAAGAGACATGAAGAAGAGGGGACACATGTTGATGTAGAAGAGACATGAAGAAGAGGGGACACATGTTGATGTAGAAGAGACATGAAGAAGAGGGGACACATGTTGATGTAGAAGAGACATGAAGAAGAGGGGACACATGTTGATGTAGAAGAGACAGGATGAAGAAGAGGGGACACATGTTGATGTAGAAGAGACATGAAGAAGAGGGGACCATGTTGATGTAGAAGAGACATGAAGAAGAGGGGACACATGTTGATGAAGAAGAGACATGAAGAAGAGGGGACACATGTTGATGTGGAAGAGACATGAAGAAGAGGGGACACATGTTGATGTAGAAGAGACATGAAGAAGAGGGAACACATGTTGATGTAGAAGAGACATGAAGAAGAGGGGACACATGTTGATGTAGAAGAGACATGAAGAAGAGGGACACATGTTGATGTAGAAGAGACATGAAGAAGAGGGGACACATGTTGATGTAGAAGAGACATGAAGAAGAGGGGACACATGTTGATGTAGAAGAGACATGAAGAAGAGGGGACACATGTTGATGAAGAAGAGACATGAAGAAGAGGGACACATGTTGATGTAGAAGAGACATGAAGAGAGGGGACACATGTTGATGTAGAAGAGACATGAAGAAGAGGGGACACATGTTGATGAAGAAGAGACATGAAGAAGAGGGGACACATGTTGATGTAGAAGAGACATGAAGAAGAGGGGACACATGTTGATGTAGAAGAGACATGAAGAAGAGGGGACACGTGTTGATGTAGAAGAGACATGAAGAAGAGGGGACACATGTTGATGTAGAAGAGACATGAAGAAGAGGGGACACATGTTGATGTAGAAGAGACATGAAGAAGAGGGGACACATGTTGATGTAGAAGAGACATGAAGAAGAGGGGACACATGTTGATGTAGAAGAGACATGAAGAAGAGGGACACATGTTGATGTAGAAGAGACATGAAGAAGAGGGGACACATGTTGATGTAGAACAGACATGGAGAAGAGGGGACACATGTTGATGTAGAAGAGACATGAAGAAGAGGGGACACATGTTGATGTAGAAGAGACATGAAGAAGAGGGGACACATGTTGATGTAGAAGAGACATGAAGAAGAGGGGACACATGTTGATGTAGAAGAGACATGAAGAAGAGGGGACACATGTTGATGTAGAAGAGACATGAAGAAGAGGGGACACATGTTGATGTAGAAGAGACATGAAGAAGAGGGGACACATGTTGATGAAGAAGAGACATGAAGAAGAGGGGACACATGTTGATGTAGAAGAGACATGAAGAAGAGGGGACACATGTTGATGTAGAAGAGACATGAAGAAGAGGGGACACATGTTGATGAAGAAGAGACATGAAGAAGAGGGGACACATGTTGATGTAGAAGAGACATGAAGAAGAGGGGACACATGTTGATGTAGAAGAGACATGAAGAAGAGGGGACACGTGTTGATGTAGAAGAGACATGAAGAAGAGGGGACACATGTTGATGTAGAAGAGACATGAAGAAGAGGGGACACATGTTGATGTAGAAGAGACATGAGAAGAGGGGACACATGTTGATGTAGAAGAGACATGAAGAAGAGGGGACACATGTTGATGTAGAAGAGACATGCATAAGAGGTGACCTTTAATGATCCCTTTACGTTGAGTTGTTTCTCCAGCTCTCTATTTCTGTGTTCACTAATGAGTCCACCATCCTGTATTTCTCGTCTTTTGGATATTAAACACTGTACTTGTATCTTAACATCTGCCCTTTTCTGTTTATTCTGATTGAATCTGACACATATAGATAACACTGACCTCCTCTCGGTCCAGCGCCGTGCGGACGGTGATTTCTCCGCTGCGAGGCTCGATGGTGAACTGCTGCAGAGGGTCTCCGCTCACTATGGAGTAACGCAGCAGATTGTTGATGGGACCGTCCAGATCAGTGGCTGTTACCTGGAGGGAAAGAGGGGGGAGGAACGGTGAGGATGAATTTATATGATAACCTTTAGTCCAATGATCCACAACAACATACTGATAGGCTGCAAAAGGGCCCTATTGGACGCCCTGATGGTAGGAAGAACAAGAACATGTGATAAAGACCAAGGCGACCCTTCCAGTGGAGAAAATGTAGTACTTCAAAGGGTGCCCTTCTAATGGATAAAAGGGGATTGTAGGCCTTTTCAGTGGAGAACATTTGATTATCGGTTCAAAGAAGGTAATCCTCAAAGTAGAGAAACATGATACAAGTACTCTAAAGGTTGGTTTTCTAGTGGATAAAAGGGGATGAAGTTCCCTGTAGGCCTATACAGTGGAGGAAATGTGACAAAGGTACATTAAGGACCTTCCAGAGGAGAACACGTTAAAAAGTGCCCCTGTGGGGCTCATACAGAGTTCAATGCCCCTCTCACAGTCTTAGGTTAAATATACTACTACATACATAGCTTGGTTGCGAGTCGCTCCGACCTTCCTATCAAAAGTTATTCGACCATATCTAATCCTCTGATGTCTAATCTTGGCTATCATCCCTATTATTTTTGTTTTATTTGTTTAAATGTTTTTTTATTCTACCATTTCAACAATAAGACAGTTTACATCCGCAAAACAAACAAAATGAGTAGAAGCGGGAAGGCAGAGAGCAGTTTATACAGAGGTATTCCTCCGTTAGTCATCCAGTTGCAGGATAAATAAAATAAAAAGTGAATTAAATACTCACACAGATAAACAAAACTAAATTCCAACAAGTCCAGACAGTTTCATTTCTCACCCTATTTTATATAAACTATAATAATTAAAGTGGACCTATCATGCTATATTTGAATAATATAGTGTAGGACCATACCTATATAAGGCATATTTATACTTTTTTTTTTCAAAATACCAAACAGATCATGCATTTTAGCCATGCCTCATTTTGCTCAATTTGACATTTTTTAGTTCTGTTTTTGCAAGGGCTGATTCAGTGAGAACAGCACCATCTACAGGCCTGGCATATGTACTACAGCGTCTCCAGCGCTTTCGAACGGCAATGACCGTGGCTGTCTCCTCCTGATTGGTGGAGTTGACCCAATAGCCGTAGCGCCACCGTCCTGACGTCAGGACAGTGTTCAAATCTGGATCAGTTTGTATCAGATCCGTTGCAGCCCCTTTTTTAGAGATTTGGGTATGGAGGAAAATAGAGAGGGTTGTGTTTTCTGACACTTGGTGAGTTCCCTGGAACACCGGGGACACATATTCATGTAGAAAAGACGTACAAAGTGCATTTGCATGATAGGTCCCCTTTAAGATAATTATGATAATAGTCATTATAATTATTATAGTATTTATAATTATTATTATTATCATTTTTGTTATTATCCTTATCATATATCCATATAATCTTTTTTTAAATCTATTTTTCAGTTCATCCAAAGGCACAATGACCGGAAAAAAACAAAAACAAAAGAAGACAAAACTAATAAAAATGATTTTACCCTAACCCTAAAAATACATTCCTAACCCTAACACTAACTCTCCCAGCAATGCTCAAGAACCCTCAGTAATTCACATATACATATGAACACATGTAAATAATAATAACTGTGTCTCATTATTCTCCTACCTTCATCACCAGGCTGCCGGGGTTCAGATCCTCCGGCACCTCGGCGCTGTTGTCTCCTCTCTGAAACACCGGAGCGTTGTCGTTCAGGTCCGTCACGTTGATGATGACCGTAGTGATGTCACTGAGGGACGACTTCCCCGACTCCCCTCCACAGACAGGTAGTACTCCCGGGTCACCTCGAAATCCAGCGGGGCGTTCAGGGTCAGGAGGCCTGCAGGACATTCAGAAACTCTTATCAACACATTCATCAGCAGGAGATTAGAGGACTGTGATTGGCTGTTTCCTCCCTGGTAAAATACTTATACTATTATACTCGTACTACTGCATTAGCCTGACCTCACACTTCTACCCACATCGCCTCACACTCATCTGTTTTTATATCATATTTATACACACTTTCTGTACCTTTTCCTTACATACGCAACAACTTTAAAACTTTAATTGAATTTGTATTTTTACTGGTTTTTATTCTTATTTTTCTTATTATTTATTTTTATTTTGTTCTTATTTTATTCTTAATGTATTCAGTCCTGTGTATTAAGTGTTGTTATTAATCACAAAGCTATGTGTTAATGTGTTTATTACCTCGAAATGTGGGGTTAGTTTTTGATTTTGTTTTGGTTTATGAATCACTTTAAGTTTTCTTTGTGTATGGAAAGTGTGTGTGTGTGTGTGTGTGTGTGTGTGTGTGTGTGTGTGTGTGTGTGTGGTGTGTGTGTGTGTGTGTGTGTGTGTGTGTGTGTGTGTGTGTGTGTGTGTGTGTGTGTGTGTGTGTGTGTGTGTGTGTGTGTGTGTGTGTGTGTGTGTGTGTGTGACATATGAGGTGAACTCTCACTCCTGTCAGCTCAGTGAAGCTTCAAACCTTTAGAGCTATAAATCTGTCGGCAGCTGTCTGCTAGCGGGAAGTTTCACCTGGATTTACGGCAGAGATTCAAAGGTGTCAGAGTTTGGGGAGACAAGGTGGGGGCTTCACGCATGTAATTTAGCATCAGAGAGAACCTATCTCTAGCTTTGACATCTGGAAACGGAAAAGCAGTTTTAATGCTTATGGATTATCAGAAATCATTTCAAAGGGACACAGACACATTAGATTAACCTATGGATTAACTTCAGCAGCATTTTTATCGTTTTAATGCCATTGAAGACCACTTTGGAGAGACTACAGAGCCAAGGTAAAATGTTAGCATTTTTAGCTACCTAGCGTCACCTGTTTTGATGTCCGTTTTTGCTTATAACGTCGCAAATACGTATAATTCAGTGGTAATGTCAGTGTCAATCGATTCTGTGTCACCTCACGATGTGAAATGATGTGTTGGATGTGGTGAAAAGATAAATAATAAGGTTTTGTGAGTGATTTTCGGTGCAGTAAGGTGTTAGCATTTTTCGCTCGTTGCTAATTCAGAGGCTCAGTGTTAGCATTGTGGGTTTTCTTTTAAAAAAAAAAAAAAAATGATCAGTTAGATGAGTTTCTTCCCGTTACATGGATATAAAACATTCATAGTTTTATTAAATGAACATGCCCTCAGACACTGTTTCCTGCAAGATGTTGCAGCAGTACCCCGGTACCGGGGTCTCTCGGGCTTAACAGGTTAAAGTAGAGACACTACATACTGATATACACCTGAACATCAGCAGGAGAGGACTCTTTAAAGTAGAGACCCTACATACTGATATACACCTGAACATCAGCAGGAGAGGACTCTTAAAGTAGAGACACTACATACTGATATACACCTGAACATCAGCAGGAGAGGACTCTTTAAAGTAGAGACACTACATACTGATATACACCTGAACATCAGCAGGAGAGGACTCTTTAAAGTAGAGACACTACATACTGATATACACCTGAACATCAGCAGGAGAGGACTCTTTAAAGTAGAGACACTACATACTGATATACACCTGAACATCAGCAGGAGAGGACTCTTTAAAGTAGAGACACTACATACTGATATACACCTGAATACGAAAGATAAGTTGATAATGTCATGGATTAAACTCTCATCCAAATCATGCATCTCTCAATGTCCAACAAACCAAATCCTAAAATGTCATTTTTGATCCGGATATTTAGCCGCTTCCAGCATTAAAAAAGACAAGAGGCGGTAGGTGTAGGTGTGTGTGTGTGTGTGTGTGTGTGTGTGTGTGTGTGTGTGTGTGTGTGTGTGTGGTGTGTGTGTGTGTGTGTGTGTGTGTGTGTGTGTGTGTGTGTGTGTGTGTGTGTGTTGTGTGTGTGGTGGTGTGTGTGTGTGTGTGTGTGTGTGTGTGTGTGTGTGTGTGTGTGTGTGTGTGTGTGCGTGCGTGTGTGTGTGTGTTTTTTCACGGGCTGCCAGCCAGTCTGCTGAACCACACTTCATTACGATAAAACAAAAAAGGGCTCCAACATAAACAACCATCTAACTCAACACCTCTGGGTTTCCACAGGTACGTTATGTTCACGCTGAGATCAAACAGATATGTGTCACCAGCAGGAGACGAACAAATCCAACGTTTTTTACCTTTTTCCCAGTGGGAGAAAGCTGGCTGTGATCCAATTTTTCCCGCATCTCATTCATACAATTCTGCACAGTCTTACTAAGCCAGTCTTTTCACTATAGAGAACATCTACTGATGATTTATACAGGTATCGAATCAAAACAAAAGATCCTTCCTGTTTCATTCACTTTGCAAAACTCCTAAACGCCCAATGAAGCTCTTGATCTTGAGCACGAATTCAACTTCTACCTAAAAATGTCTTTATATCAAAGTAAATATTGAAGACAGATCCTCGGTTTTTTTCTATCTTGAAAGAAAATGTCTTGGCACTGATTTACATTTAACTATTTCACTTTTGTAATATTGGTGTATACCATTTCTACAATCCAGAGGATGTCCACACACACACACACACACACACACACACACACACACACACACACACACACACACACACACACACACACACACACACACACACACACACACACACACACACACACAACACACACACACACACACACACACACACACACACACACACACACACACACACACACACACACACAACACACACACACACCACACACACACACACACACACACACACACACACACACACACACACACACACACAACACCACACACACACACCACACACACACACACGTCATTTTTTTGTATTGTCAGTGTGTGAACCACCAGAGGCAGACGTTCCTCTTGGTATAAGGCATGTTTGTGCAGATAGTTATGCTAATTTGGGGAGATGTATTGTGCCACTCAGTGCTGTTGAAGTACAGCACATTATGTTCTTAATAGTTTCTATGTTCAGCAGCTCTCACAGAGACGCTCGCTTCCTGCTGCCAGCTCTCTGTCCGCACGGGTTCCTATCGCTGTGTAGTTTTGCTCAAAGCAGTTTGAGTAATTTTGCCGATTAAAAGACATGTAGTGTCTCTACTTTAAAGAGTCCTCTCCTGCTGATGTTCAGGTGTATATCAGTATGTAGTGTCTCTACTTTAAAGAGTCCTCTCCTGCTGATGTTCAGGTGTATATCAGTATGTAGTGTCTCTACTTTAAAGAGTCCTCTCCTGCTGATGTTCAGGTGTATATCAGTATGCAGTGTCTCTCCTTTAAAGAGTCCTCTCCTGCTGATGTTCAGGTGTATATCAGTATGTAGTGTATCTACTTTAAAGAGTCCTCTCCTGCTGATGTTCAGGTGTATATCAGTATTTAGTGTCTCTACTTTAAAGAGTCCTCTCCTGCTGATGTTCAGGTGTATATCAGTATGTAGTGTCTCTACTTTAAAAGTCCTCTCCTGCTGATGTTCAGGTGTATATCAGTATGTAGTGTCTCTACTTTAAAGAGTCCTCTCCTGCTGATGTTCAGGTGTATATCAGTATGTAGTGTCTCTACTTTAAAGAGTCCTCTCCTGCTGATGTTCAGGTGTATATCAGTATGTAGTGTCTCTACTTTAAAGAGTCCTCTCCTGCTGATGCTCAGGTGTATATCAGTATGTAGTGTCTCTACTTTAAAGAGTCCTCTCCTGCTGATGTTCAAGTGTATATCAGTATGTAGTGTCTCTACTTTAAAGAGTCCTCTCCTGCTGATGTTCAGGTGTATATCAGTATGTAGTGTCTCTACTTTAAAGAGTCCTCTCCTGCTGATGCTCAGTGTATATCAGTATGTAGTGTCTCTACTTTAAAGAGTCCTCTCCTGCTGATGTTTCAGGTGTATATCAGTATGTAGTGTCTCTACTTTAAAGAGTCCTCTCCTGCTCATGTTCAGGTGTATATCAGTATGTAGTGTCTCTACTTTAAAGAGTCCTCTCCTGCTGATGTTCAGGTGTATATCAGTATAGTGTCTCTACTTTAAAGAGTCCTCTCCTGCTGATGTTCAGGTGTATATCAGTATGTAGTGTCTCTACTTTAAAGAGTCCTCTCCTGCTGATGTTCAGGTGTATATCAGTATGTAGTGTCTCTACTTTAAAGAGTCCTCTCCTGCTGATGTTCAGGTGTATATCAGTATGTAGTGACTCTACTTTAAAGAGTCCTCTCCTGCTGATGTTCAGGTGTATATCAGTAGTGTCTCTACTTTAAAGTCTAAACTATAAAACCTCGTCTAGTAGAAGAAAACAAGAGACTGAACAGAGCCGTGTTGTTTCAGTTAGAGACGATAAAGAATAATCCAGAAATCCAGTTTAAGTAATACATCCCTCAGATGAAAGGCTCATCAGATGCCAAAATATACATAATACAGACATCATTATCTCATCTGTCGTCGCTGAGATCTCAGGGGAACAGAACGAGTTGATTACAGAATCAGCTCCAGGAACATATTCTGTTGATTTCTTTCAATCTGAACCCAGATAACACTCTGTGGAAAACAACTGAACTATTCAGCCCAGCCTGGAAGGGAATATCCTTTAGACACTTTTCTACTTTATTTGATGAGTTATAGTATATCTTTAGAGTATTTTTACAAGAGAATATTTTACTTTATATAAAATGTGTTGAAAATTAAGTGTTTGAACTTCTTCTTGTTTGAATGTGCTTATACACATGCTCTTACATCCAAAGCGACTTAGAAAAGGTGGAATAAACCATAAAGATCAAAGTGCTGGTACATACATTTAATCCCTGGTGTTTATTTTATTATACTTTATTTGGTTTTTCACATTTTATTCTTGTATTTCTTTATTCTTGCAAAATCGTATTACTTTTTTTCCTATTTGTATTTGTTCATGAAAATGTAGGCTGCATGTTTGTATGTACAGTAAGATGCTATATAAGAACAATATGTGTCGCCCTTTACAAATGTAATCTATTATTATTATTATTATTATTATTATTATTATTATTATTATTATTATTATAATTATTATTATTATTATTATTATTATTATTATTATTATTATTATTATTATTATTATTATATATTCCACAGGATATATAAATTAAAAAGTCCTCTCACCTGTGCGAGTGTCCAACAGGAAGCGTCCATCTTTGTTTCCAGACACGATGCGGTACGTGATTGGATCCCTCGTCACCGTGGAGACGCTCAGCACCTCCGACCCCACCGCTAAGGATTCTGGGAGATTGGCGGTGTACTCGGAGTTCAGGAAGACGGGCTCGTAGTCGTTCAGGGAAACCACGTCCACCGTCACCGTGGCGACGGAGTAGAGGTTTCGGGGGAGGCCTCGATCGGTGGCTTTGACCTTGAGCTCGAAAGAGGGCGTCGTGTCTGGGGTCAAAGGTCGCTCCAGACGAAGGATCCCCGAAAACTCGTCCAGGGAGAAGAAGCCGCCGTCGCCCGACAGCAGCGAGTAACGCACCTCTGAGTTTATACCTGAGGGGGAGGAGTCACGAAGATTTAAAGATTATATCAGGAATTTGCCTTTTTCTTTTTTAGACAATAACTTATGTACCAAAGTAAAAATAAAAAAAACACAAAACAAACAATAACAACGACTAAAGTAATCCCCTACGTTCACTGCCAGTGATCCTTATACACACAATATATGACATATTGTTGGATGAGTGTATATGCATGTAAAGCAAATGCATATACACACATGCAACCTACACATACACATTTGCTGTATACATACATATATACAATTTAGCACTTTCTTTTTCAATAAAATTTTTTTCTCATAAATGAACCTTTTTTTAAAAACAATATCCTATGTCTTTATCTTGGATAATATTTGATTATTAAATGTAGTATTTTATGGAATTTTATTCTTATTTTCTCTTATACATTTAACAGTTTTTTTCTCTTTTATCTTAGAGAAAACACTATTTTTAATTCACCACTAGAGTGTACTGTTTATTTCTGATGAATTACATTATTCTTTTAATGAAATCACCACTTTTGACTTCAAGATTATCTTATTTTTCTCATAAATGTAACCCTTGTTAAAGACAATATCCTATACCTTCTTAAAAATATGAATAATAATTATTTTAACAAATATTATATAGATTTTTTATTTACTTGCTCCTATCATGCTATTTTCAGGCATATATTTGGGTCAGATATATACAAATATATAAAAACATGTATATGAAGTGTTTTGCTCAAAATACAAACAGATCATGCATTTTAGAAATCCCTCATGTCCCTGTATTCCAGCTGTAGAGAAACGCAGATTTTGGGTCCTTAGCTTGAAAAAAGATGAAGAGAGGAGGCGGAGCTAATGCCTGATCAGAATTCTACCGGAGTTAAAGTTAAATTCTGCTGTGATAAAACACCATCCTGTTCTAAACCACATCAAGGATTATTTCTGAAACAGTATGGAGCTCAAATGCTTTTTCTCTCTCAGGTTATCACCAGGTGAGTTCCTTTTTGTATTTCCTGCTTTTTAAACACATACTCTCTCCAGTACAGGTTAGCTCTGAGTGTTAGCGAGGCTTGCTAATGTAAACAAAGACGAGATTACGTCCAAAACACGTCAGGCATTGTTTCTGTGATAGCAACTTTCTGTGGGTCCACCATCTGAAATTACGTAATATCGGCAGCAAATCTGTATTGGCTTGTTGTTCCCCCGTTTTTAAAAGATTTGGGTACGGAGGAAAAGAGAGAAGGGTTTTATTTTTCTGACGCTGCGTGAGTTCCCCGACACACCGGGGACACGTATTTATGTATAAAACATCAAAAAGTGCATTTTGCATGATAGGTCCCCTTTAAGTCACATCATTACACTGTTAATGTCATGTAGTTTCTCAGGTCATGTGACGCGAGTCTGAGCTTCCTATTGGCACAGAGTGATTTGAACAAATTAGCAGAGGATCTTCTATTGTTATCAAAACCACATCTGGAATCCCACAAGGTGTGTTTATGATTCAAAGTGAAGATATGAATACTAGAACATCAAATACCTTTCAACTTTCAACTAACAGGTTTAAATAATAAAGAATCTTTTTAAACGTGTGCCAAAAAACAGTGATTAAAATGATGGGATGATAATCACTGCTACTACAGGATCAGTGTTTACATGTACACATAATAAAGCTTTACAATTAAATTAAACACAAAAAAAAAAATTCACGTTTACAGCGCTTTGGCAGGGGGTTATGTTACGGTAAGAAATCTCAGATATTCTAATAATTAGGGGTTAATTTATGGGGAATAAATTCAAATTAAAGACACATCTCTCTGATATCTATGGATCTGATATTTGTGATTAAGGGAAGACATCAACTGGCAAAAGCTGAAAGTATAAAATCTCAACGTCATAAGTGAGAGTAATATTAAAAGACTGAAAAAAAAAATTCATTAAAAAAAAACAGACATGCAGGAGGGGGATTTTCTGTTTTTTTTTTTTTTTATTAAATATAATTTAAAATATATTCCCAAAAAATATTCAAAAAATCTGAAATTTGCAGCAAAATCAACTCAGAATTCTCAGAGATTAAAATGAAAATGTACGTTTCTTTTAAAATGTAGTTTATTTTGCGTGTTTGGATCAACTTCATCACACCTTTATATTTGTGTCCTTATAAACTTGTGTGTCTTAACCCCAACCCACAAATTGAACAATTTTAGCTTAAAGAATATCCCAATTTTTTCAAATACATTTAACACTTTCGTTTGACCAAATATCATACAGTATATTTTTCTCACAAATGTACCAATTTTACATCACAAAAAATATTTTTTAATCTTTAAATCTTGGAAATTCCCGTTTTTCTCCAGGAATAATTCTTGCCATACCACGCCATTACAGTACTCTTATAATTATCCAGATTAAAACCATCGTAGAAACCAAAATGACTTGTAAATGCTCCTTTGCGCTGCACCCTAACGCTCACAACAACACTCTTCCCTGCAGCTTCTCAGAAAACAAGCCGACACATTTTTCCTTTGAGACGCAACACGCTACCTTCTGTTTCAGGATGATTGCACGGTGTGAGGGAGCGCCGTGATTAAAGGTCAACATTTTAAACTGAAACGCAAGTTGTGTTTTTGAAAGGTGTTAAGACTTTGTGAAATTAAATATACGCTGCAGTTAAAGGCCAATATTTAAAACCCTGCTTTCCAGAGGATCAGCTGCTGTTTCCCAATTTATTTTCTACATTCTGACTCCAATTTGATTCAGAATTACAAACAGAGTCTCTTACCATAATAAACTGATCTATATTTATGTTTAAAACCCCCAGTTTGTGATGTTTTTCTTTTATCTTCATGTGTTTTTTATGGTTCACGTCATTAGCAAATAAAAACGAAACGCCAAAAAGTCCATTAGTCATTATTGTCTGTGAGAAAGTCGTCTGTGTGGAGAAAGAAGACAAGCTGCTGCACATCTGAAGGAGTGGCTCAGCTGTGTGTGTGTGTGTGTGTGTGCGTGCGTGCGTGCGTGCGTGCGTGCGTGTGGTGTGTGTGTCTACCTGTCTGAATTTGTCCATCATTTTGCGAACAATTATTCGTTTGGTACGGCAATATATTTAAATGTGTGGGTGTCTTTTGCAATTTTCATCAATCATCTTGTGTGAACTGTGGCTAGTCAAGAGTGTGTGTGTGTGTGGTGTGTGTGCGTGTGTGCGTGTGCGTGTGCGTGTGCGTGTGCGTGTGCGTGTGTGTGTGTGGGTGTGTGTGTGTGTGTGTGTGTGGGTGTTTCTACCTGTCTGAATGTGTTCATCTCTGAGCACAAGTAGTTTTGATACGGGCAAATTATTCGAAACATGTGTGTGTCTTTTGGCATTTCTAGCGATCTTACTGTGTGAACTTGGGTTATTCAATAGCGTGTGTGTGTGTGTGTGGTGTGTGTGTGTGGTTGTGTGTGTGTGTGTGTGTGTGTGTGTGTGTGTGTGTGTGTGTGTGTGTGTGTGTGGTGTGTGTGTGTGTGTCTGTGTGTGGTGTGTCTGTGTGTGTGGTGTGTGCGTGTGCGTGTGTGTGTGTGTGTGTGTGTGTGTGTGTCTGCATATGAAGGTAGATATGGTGCAAAATGCGAGAGCGTGTAAAACCTGATGTGAGCACTTGCAGAAAAGATATCTGAGCTTGTGTGCATACATTTACACTTGTATAACATATCCACGTATCTGTGAACCACATTTGAAGTCACAGAAGAAAAAAAAAGTTTTGTAGCTTGTAAAAAAAATGAACTTAGTGATGAATGTTCACTTGCAGAAAAAAAATATATTTTTTAAATATTTTCCATTACAACTGCAACTTGGTTATTACAACCTCTCAAATCAGTCATTACAACTTCACGAATCTGCTCTGTGGCAGTATACATCCACGAATCTGCAGCCTTGACTTTGCTACACTTCTTGCGATGAATGTGTTGCTAAAGTAATTTTCACCTGTAGATGTGGGGGAGGGAGGGGGAGGGAGGGGGGTTGGAGCGAAGGGGCGGAGCTATCAGAACGACGAGGCGCAAGCTCGGGTCAGTCACACAGCCCAGGTCGAACCTGATTGTGGGGGATCTTCTGTGTAGCAATGCAGTGGGAGTCACCGACTCAGGATACTAACTGTAAAGCACTTACTCATCACTGTACCCTGTATGCCAAGGCAGGTCTGCCTTCACTTACTGGTCGGAGGCTCAGTCATTGGTACATATTCATCTACAAAGCCATGCTGGGTACACTACCGACTTATATCTGCTCTTTGATCTCACGGAGAGTGGCAAGTAGCTATTGCCTGAGATCCCAGGATGTGTTTTTATTACATGTGCCAAGTGCTAGGACTGTTCTAGGTGCTAAAGCTTGTATGTGCGCTGCTCCTCTAGCTTGGAACACCATGCAAAAACATTGAAACTGAGCATTTTGATTCCCTTGCATCGTTTTAAAGCACGGCTGGATGAAATGTTATTGGATATATACAAGCTCAGATTTCTTTTCTGCAAGTGCTCACATCAGGTTTTACACGCTCTCGCATTTTGCACCATATCTACCTTGATATCTGCATGTCATGCACCATGCACACCCACACTGTCTCAGAGGTCCATCTGGTTTGGGATCAGGAAACTCTCATACTTTACTTTTGTCTGTCGTTTTTAAAACTTTAAAACCAAACACACGATCACAGGAAACATGTGAATAAACACATTAAAACACAGAAGCTGAAATGTCAACGACTGGACTGAAGTGATTTATAAAAAGTGACATGAAATGGTTTGCTGAAACACCCACAGACATAATGATTATAGAAAAAAGACGTTAATGCATTCTGGTAATAATAATCACAGCAGCGTTTTCAGGTGGGCGTTACTGAGAGCAGAATGGCTTAGTGTTTCATTATGTTCAGTATTAGTGATTCAACATTCACACACTCTACACACACACATTCACACACTCTACACACACACATTCACACACTGTACACACACACATTCACACACTCTACACACACACATTCACACTGTACACACACACATTCACACACTGTACACACACACATTCACACACTGTACACACAAAGGCGGGCCTGTGCATTAGGATTTAATGGAGTTAAGGATCGCTGACTCAGGGTTAGTCACAACATGTTCGGGCCTGAGAGAAACACTCTGACGCTCTCTGTGCTCTTATTGTGTTTGCTTGTTGAGAGTTATATAAATGTGTCACGCATAAATCGGTTTACAAGAAGCACTTTTCTCCAAATAGGCTGCATTTATTTGGAGTTGAGCTTTGGTTTCTGCTCATTTTCAATTTCATATTTCATTATTTTGTGCCACAACAAGCCCTTTATTTTCATTGCTGAGTTGAAAAAATACAGTTAGATAACTTTGATTGAAGTAGTGATGAAGTATTGGACATATATTGCTTATTATATTTATTACAGGGTCATTAGTAATCTATAACCTTTTAAATGTTGTATGAAACCTTTCCAACACTTTACCCATGATCCTAGCAGTGTTACGGTCCTTTTTGCCAACATAAACACATGTGTAAGTGGTCATTGTTTGAAATAGTAATCTGTAACCGTTACAATTGAACCCATAAGAACCTGCGGTGACACATACAATCTGGAGTGACATATATGTCACAATTAGAAATATGATTATGATCTGATTTTTTCAGTTCAGAGAATGTTAACACAAGTGTAAACCAACAAATCATCCTCATTAATTAGAATATTAATAAGAATTACTTTACTATTAACGACAGTAGGGGGGTTACTTGTCAGAAATGTGTTCAATGTGGTCAATTAAGTCGAGATGATGTTCCCCATAATTTCCCCAAAAGTAGAAATGGGTCCGGTAGAGACAATTAAAGGGTAGTCTTCCAAAGGCTTCATTTCACCCAAAATGGCGTTTAAAGACCTACCGGTGTTCAGGTCCTTTTTGCCCAGATAAATACATTTGATCAATTGTTTGCAAGTGCCTTTTAAATGTAAAGAGTCTTCCAAAGCTTCATTTCCCCAAAGTGATGTTCAAAGACCTACCGGTGTCGGGGTCTTTGGCGTAGATGACGGCGACGGGGGTCCGCACGGTGGTGTTGTCGAACACGGTGACCTCGTAGGTTTGGAGGAGAAGTGAGGCGGGTTGTCGTTCATGTCCTGGAGCGTCAGACGGAGGTCGGCCTGACAGGAGCGCCCGCCGCCGTCCGTCGCCTTCGCCACCAGGTTAAACTCCAGATCCCGCTCCCGATCCAACTCCTTCAGAGTGAACAGCTCACCTGGGGACAGATTCAGGTCTCAATCAAACTGTCACATGGTTCATAATTAACGTTTAACATCGTATTAGGGTTTGGAAACCACTCCAAAATAACAGTGTATTAATCTCTCCCCTGAGTGAACAGCTCACCGGGAGAGATATAATCTTTATCGGGTACTCAAGAAAAAGCTACTATGAATATTGACGAAAGATATTTGTTGGGAAACTACTGAATGTTCTCTCCAGTATCAGAGTCCACATGCTAACAAAGGTATCCCAACTGTAGCTGTGAACATGACAGGATGTATGATTACCTAGAAGAGCATCAGGACTTTTGAGGCATATGATAGCTATGTGATTAACATGATGATTCAGCTCTATGGAGATAGACATATGACAAGCATGCTCATTTCTGACGTGGAGCTAATCTGAAGTAAACATTGAATACTGCTTTCTATTCCTCCATCTTGTGACTGTGTAACTCCCTCTCTTGGATATCAGCATGTGAAGGACACTGTTCAGGAACTAGTTGATGCTCTGTATGTGATGACTACTTCCATTCTGGAGAGGATCACAGATACATGGATCCTGAGGTTGAAGCTCAAGCCGGTGACCAGGGATTATTAACATTTTTAAGTATTCAGAAAAAGTCATAATTTTGAGATTTTGAGAAAAATTAATCATTTTGAGAAAAAGTCATCATTTTGAGAAAAAAATCAGGATTTTGAGAAAGTCCATTTTTTGAGAAAAAAATCATAATTTTGAGAAAAAGTCATGATTTTGAGGAAAAAGTCATAATTTTTTAGATTTTGAGAAAAAAAGTCAGAATTGAGATTTTGAGAAAAAGTCAGGATTTTGAGAAAAAAAATCAGGATTTTGAGATTTCCAGAAAAAAGCCAACATTTTGAGAAAAAACTCAGTATTTGGTTCATGACAGGATGTATGATAACAAGAACCGGCATTCCTCCATCTTGTGACTGTGTAACTCCCTCTCTTGGATATCAGCATGTGAAGGACACTGTTCAGGAACTAGTTGATGCTCTGTATGTGATGACTACTTCCATTCTGGAGAGGATCACAGATACATGGATCCTGAGTTGAAGCTCAAGCCGGTGACCAGGGATTATTAACATTTTTAAGTATTCAGAAAAAGTCATAATTTTGAGATTTTGAGAAAAATTAATCATTTTGAGAAAAAGTCATCATTTTGAGAAAAAAATCAGGATTTTGAGAAAGTCCATTTTTTGAGAAAAAAATCATAATTTGAGAAAAAGTCATGATTTTGAGGAAAAAGTCATAATTTTTAGATTTTGAGAAAAAAAGTCAGAATTGAGATTTGAGAAAAAGTCAGGATTTTGAGAAAAAAAATCAGGATTTTGAGATTTCCAGAAAAAAGCCAACATTTTGAGAAAAAACTCAGTATTTGGTTCATGACAGGATGTATGATAACAAGAACCGGCATTCCTCCATCTTGTGACTGTGTAACTCCCTCTCTTGGATATCAGCATGTGAAGGACACTGTTCAGGAACTAGTTGATGCTCTGTATGTGATGACTACTTCCATTCTGGAGAGGATCACAGATACATGGATCCTGAGGTTGAAGCTCAAGCCGGTGACCAGGGATTATTAACATTTTTAAGTATTCAGAAAAAGTCATAATTTTGAGATTTTGAGAAAAATTAATCATTTTGAGAAAAAGTCATCATTTTGAGAAAAAAATCAGGATTTTGAGAAAGTCCATTTTTTGAGAAAAAAATCATAATTTTGAGAAAAAGTCATGATTTTGAGGAAAAAGTCATAATTTTTTAGATTTTGAGAAAAAAGTCAGAATTGAGATTTTGAGAAAAAGTCAGGATTTTGAGAAAAAAAATCAGGATTTTGAGATTTCCAGAAAAAAGCCAACATTTTGAGAAAAAACTCAGTATTTGGTTCATGACAGGATGTATGATAACAAGAACCGGCATTCCTCCATCTTGTGACTGTGTAACTCCCTCTCTTGGATATCAGCATGTGAAGGACACTGTTCAGGAACTAGTTGATGCTCTGTATGTGATGACTACTTTCATTCTGGAGAGGATCACAAATACATGGATCCTGAGATTGAAGACCAAGCCGGGGGAGGGTGGTATTTTTCTAACAATATAATTGGAAAAGTTTTCTCTAAGTAAGCTCAACACAATTATCCACCTAACCCAGACATGACAGATGGGTGTTTTGACAGATATGAAGTGTGATGGATGTCAGCGGAGAATAGAAATGTGTTTCAGTTCAGTGCCGATGGAACTCAAACACTTAACGTGAGCCCAGGTGATCTGACCCCAAAGAAACAGACCCAACATACCTGTCCGCTGGTCGAGACGGAACATGTCAGCGTTGGGTCCATGGAGGCTGTAGGTCACCTGACCGTTGGCCCCAATATCAGGGTCTGAAGCTCGCACCTTCATCAGGAACATGCTGGGGGAGGGTTCTCCATCACCGCCTCCGTGTACACCAGCTGAAACACGAGGAGAAGAGATATAAGATAAGACCGGAGATGGCAAAAGTACAACATCCTTTACTCTGGTGACCTTTAAAGGGCCCATGTCATGCTTTTCCGGTTATTACCCGTCCCCTTGTGTGTTATGAAGGTTTTTATGCATGTAAACGGTGTGCAGAGTCACAAACCCTCAAAGTACACCCTGTAGCGAGTAAAACTCTAACACAGAAAATACCTCCCCAAAACGCCTCGTTGGAGATACGTCATTGTCCATTTGATTCTTCCATTTCGTTCCGGGTACGGCCTGATGTCAAGCCGTACCCGGAACGAAATGGACCAATCCGTGGAGCCGTTACGTTACGTCCGCGGAGCCCCCGCTGATTGGTCCAAATTGACCGATCCACGGACTTCCTCACACACACATCTGTGTGCAGGGAGCAGGCAGCTCAGCTGATTTCTCCTCCCTGGCTGCAGGCTGATAACAGACAGTTGGGATGGCGGTGAAATTCTCTCTGCAGACCCATTCTCTCTGCAGACCCATTCTCTCTGCAGACCCATTCTCTCTGCAGACCCATTCTCTCTGCAGACCCATTCTCTCTGCAGACCCATCCTCTCTGCAGACCCATTCTCTCTGCAGACCCATTCTCTCTGCAGACCCATTCTCTCTGCAGACCCATTCTCTCTGCAGACCCCTTCTCTCTGGGACCCGTTCTCTCTGCAGACCCGTTCTCTCTGCAGACCCATTCTCTCTGCAGACCCATTCTCTCTGCAGACCCATTCTCTCTGCAGACCCATTCTCTCTGCAGACCCATTCTCACAGCGTTTATCAACCTTTTTCTTACTCAATATCAAGCCACACTTATTGTTTTTACTTCGGCTGTGACTTTGTGTGTGCTCAGGATGAGTTTGGCTGTGTTGGCTGTGTATCGCTAACAGGAAACAACACCTCCACGGAGCTCAGCGCGATTCACAACGTCCCGACCAATCAGAGCACACTGCTCTCACAGGGAGGGTGGGGGCTGGAGCTTTTGGAGCTACAACGAGCCGTTAAAGGCAGAGAGTGAAATTCAGTGAATACACGTAGTTTACAGAGATGCTGTATGAGAAACCAATGTGAGTTTGGAGAGATGCTGTTTGAGAAACCAATGTGAGTTTGGAGAGATGCTGTATGAGAAACCAATGTGAGTTTGGAGAGATGCTGTTTGAGAAACCAATGTGAGTTTGGAGAGATGCTGTATGAGAAACCAATGTGAGTTTGGAGAGATGCTGTTTGAGAAACCAATGTGAGTTTGGAAAAATGCACAATATAAATCTATTCTAGTAGACCTCAACAATGGAATTATGATCAGTGGAAATGGCCATGACATGGGCCCTTTAAGTTAATTATCGGTTCTATTTCTACATGATTTTGGCCGCTCCAGAAAGTGAGTAGTCGCCTCTCACCTGTTCACACAGAGGACTGTTGTCGTTGATGTCCAGCACGTGGACGTCCACAGAGACCGGAGCCTCTGACTTCCCGTCGGTGGCGGTGACTCTCAGAGTGAATCTGTCTTTGGTCTCTCTGTCCAGAGCTTCTTTCAGGATGAGACCCCAGCGCCCCTCGTCCTCCTGGATGATGGCAAACTGTCCCAGAGGGTCTCCGTCTGCAGGCGGGACAAACACCTCAGTTAGTAAAGATGTTATGTTTCAAAGTACCGTATTGACCCGAATATAAGACGACCCCTCTTTCTCAAGACTCATTACTGGAAAAATACCATTTTGAAGAAGAGGAAGCGGCAACATTATAAAATATATTTGGTCCATAAAACAGCAATACATGTCCATCACAGTGTCTTTAAGCACAATGTGAATTTTAAAAGTCTTGCTTTGTTTGAGAAATTGTCTAAAACCCCAAAATATTCAATAAACTAAAATGTAGATGGTGAAAAAGCAGAACATTATCAGATTTGATAACCAACAACCATCAACTGTTTGTGTGTGATTTAATTAACAAAATATAACAATTACTCAGTTTACGATTACTTATTATTTTGATCGTGATGAGAAATAATTTGATCTTTTATACCTCGAGTGGGCATCTTGTTGCGAGGATGGACATTAAAACGATTTTTAAAATGTTTAAAATAAGGTCTTCAACAATAATCTGAATCATTGATGTGTTAGGCCCTAGACCCACGATTTTATGAGGCCAGAAAAACTGTGAATTAGGACCCGCCGGCCGGTACTAGGCCAAGTGGAAACGCAACCAAAGACGGGCCGCTGACGTCACAGCCCTCTTAAACCGTGCTCCGCGCTGTAGTGGAAACGCGCCATTAATGTGTCTGAGCTTTTACCATTTACACTTATATGTCTTGCATTGTTTATTTCCTTTGCTGTACTGGTTGTTGTTCACATAAACGAGAAAGAGGCTGTAACAGAAGTCATTTACAAGTAATATAAATATTGCAGTTCCCTGTCGGTCTTATTGATATTGCTGAGCATTTATTGTCTTTCATTATTATGTCCCTGAGTGATACTAAAGTTTCTGAAATCACAGTTGTCTTATTTAATAAAACAGAAACTTCTGATGCAATGTTTTTCCAATAACAATGTGTTACTGCAATCATGTTTTTTCCTCAATAACTGTACCGCGGGGGAATGTTCTCATATTAGTCACTCCAGTATAGTAGCATTTAATAGTTTTCTTCTATTTCTAACAAACGTTCAACCTCGTGATGGAAACTGTGCTTTGTTCTGTACGGCAGATTCAGGTCAGTCTACCTGCTGTTTGACAGACAGCTGACATTAACTCTCTTACGCTTCAATCTCAAGAGCAGCTATCGAATGAAGCCACAAAATCTTAAGTGCTGAACAGAGTTTTTTGAGCTTTTTAGTTAGTGTTGTTATTGAAGTGAGTTAAAGTCGTTTTTATGCTTTTATTTAGAAGGCATGTTTGGGCACCTGGTGTAATTGTATATATTGGAGACTATAGAGCACTAGCAGGCACATGGTTTTTTTACCAGGGTGTTTAAAGCCACAAGAAGGAAAGCCATAGGAAAGGCTAAAGGGAAGAGATATAGGAAACCTGTTCGTAGAACTTTTGTTATAGGAATGAAATGCACAAATGGAGATTCTTGTCTGAACTTGATCATGCCTTGCGTAAGATTCGCTAACTGGCGCCAGTTTGATTTTAAGTGAATTATCTGTTTTACATTTATAGGATTTGGCCTCTATATCATTACTTCAATCATACTGGTTGATTAACATTTGTCTGGATTTTCCAATGTGTTTTTACATTTACAATTTCCAAGAAAGTACCTGGAACACACACTCACAAACACACTTTTGAACGTTCTCACCTATGTTGTATTTTATATATATCGTTGGAGGAGCTCAGGTCATAAGATTTTCATTGCCATTTCTACACTCTAGCTTTGTGCATGACATTAAAACCTTTGAATCTAACTAGTTGTCTACTACTTTCTGTCGTCCCTACAGATCATCTTTTCTGAAGACGTGCAGATACAGAATGAGTAAAATCATAACTTTAACCATGCTGGTTGAATAACATTTGACTGGATCGTCCAATGTGTTTGTGACATTTACATTTTCAGAGAAGTACCTGGAACACACCTGGAGGAGCCATATGTTAAAATGTATAATTTGATATAATATGTGTATATATAGATATATTTGAACATTGTAATTATTTGTTATTAGTATTATTATATCATTTATTCATAACCGACCGCAGCTGCTGGCAATGAGAAGTTAGATCACGGAGCAATATCGTTTTTTGACCTTTGAAAATAATGTGTTTTTACTGATACCTTTTGTTTAAGTAAAGAGTCAACCAAACTTACCTGAGACTATTTTTGTTGGAGTCAAGCTTGTTGCTACTTGTGGATATATAATTTTTGGATTAGGGAACACCCTTTTGAACGTTCTCACCTGTGATGTAACACGTCACGAGTCGGTTCTCCAGCGACACGTCAGCATCCGTGGTGGTCATGGAGACGATGACCTCCCCGGGACTGCTGTTCTCCATCACTGAGGCGCGGTACAAGTCATCGGAGAACTTTGGCGGGTTGTCGTTCTCGTCCGTCACCATGACCTCCACCAGGACGCTGGAGGACAGCTTGGTGTCGCCGCCGTGGTCCGTGGCGAAGACGTAGAACCGGTAAACCCTGGTCTCCTCGCAGTCCGTTTCCCGAACCGTGGTGATCCAGCCGCTCTCTCCGTCGATGGAGAAAACCCCGCTGATATCTGCCATGGTGGTGGTGTTGTCAGGTATAGAATCCAAGCTGTACGTCACGAGACCGTTGGTGTCGGTGTCCGGGTCGTTGGCGGTCACCTGCGGGCCAGAATAAGCATTCGGTATCAAGTGTGTTTGTATATTTTAGGACATAAGATGTTGTACTTGAGTGCAAGGAGAACATTCAAATTAACTGTGCTTTCAGAAGATATGTTGTTCAAGGTTGTTTTAATGCTGGCTTAGCACCCTTATTAAGCTAAAACTAAGCAAACGCTCAATAACGCAATATCGACAGAACATTCTCGATTAGTAATTTTCCAAAATTGCACTCACTTTATTGTCAAACCAGATAAATAACTTCAGTTCATATCTTCAGGTATTGTTAATAATTGAAACCAGATACAAATAATATCTTGCTCTTTCTAAATTACATAAACGTTTTCATTTGAATGTTTCTTTCGGTATAGGTTGCTTTGCAGCTAAATTGCTACCAGTTTTGACGCTAATGTAATCTTTGTGTTTCCATCTATAGGTTAACTAACAAAGTCGTCAATCAATAATCAAATACATTTGAAATACACTGTTACACGTCATATTTTGCACTCATTTAGTCAATAGTGATTATCAGCTTTTTCCAAAGATAGAACGATCTAAACTTTCTGATCTTACCTGAATGACAGTCGTTCCAGCTGGCATGTTCTCAGCCAGGAAGGCTCGATATGGGTTAGCATCAAACACCGGCTGGTTATCATTCACATCTTGGACCTGGATGCTGACCGACACCAGTGACGCGACGTCAGTCCCGTTGTGGTTCCCCTGAGCGATCACATCTATCTGATACCATTTCGTCCTCTCGTGATCGATGGTCTTCTGCAACAGCAACGTTCCGCTCTCTTTGTCCAAACTGAACACTTTGTCCTTGTTGCTTTCCACAGTGTTCCCGTTCACCAGGCTGTAGATAAGAGGCATGTCTGAGTCCGCCTTCACTGAGCCGACCTCCGTCCCTACGGGGATGTCCTCTGCAGCCGAGAAGGAGTAGAGAGGCTCTGAGAACTTTGGTAGAGGAACCTCGGGAGGAACCACTTTGAGCTGAACAGGGACTGTGGAGTTATAGAAAGGAAGGCTGCCGTCACGGGCTTTTACTTTGAAGTTGAAGATCTTATTCTCCATGCCAATAAGACTCTTTGACGCTTACGACTCCGGTGAAAGGGTTGATCTCGATAATGTCTTCGGTCACTTCTTCGCCTTCATCTACCGTGTAGGTGACATCTGCATTTTTGCCATCGTCTGCGTCATAAGCCATGATTTGAATGACAGGGGAGCCTTTGTTAACAGTGGACTGAATTGAAACTTGGTACTCTGACGCTTTGAACTGAGGAACGTTGTCATTCTCATCTATCAGAATTATCTTGACCGTGCAAAAGGCCACTTTTCCGCCGCCATCTTTAGCCATCACTTTGATCGCGATGACTCTCTGTGCGGGGTTCTCTCGGTCCAATGGTTGTGTCGTAACAATCTGCCCATCAGCGTCGATGGAGAATTTCTCATCGGCAAGTTTGTTAATAATGGTGTAGTCAACGCTGCCAAATGGCCCGTCGTCAGGGTCAATGGCAGCCAATCGGATCACCCGAGTTCCCGCCTCTGCGTTTTCCGCCAGCTCTGCTTCATAAAGGCTCTGCTTGAAGTGCGGACTATGCCTGTTGCTGTTTATCATGTCGATATTGACTGGCGCTGTTTTCTGAAACACTCCGTCAGACACCGCCACCGTCAGATTATAGTAAGGGTCCAGATTCCTCTTACAGACATTGGAAAAATATATGAGTCCAGAGGATTCGTTGATGTTGAAGTAGCGCCCTCCGTTCCCTGAAAGGATTTTGTACTTGAGGTTATTCAGCTCCGCAGTGTCCGGATCTGAAGCTTGGATTTTGACGACTATGTGACCACACTTTGCCATTTCATCCAGTGTGGCGTCATACTGGGAGCTAATGAAGTCTGGTGGGTTGTCGTTTACATCGGTGACATTAATGAAAACATGGGCTTCACTGCTAAGAGGAACAGTGCCATTGTCAGTGGCTTTCACTTTAAAATGAAAGTGCTTTGTGTTTTCATAGTCCAGCACCTGTTTTGTGACAATCAACCCGCTATGGGAGTCTATGTCAAAGAAATCAGTCTCGTTCTTCTCTGTTTTGACTATATGAAAGGTGAGATCCTTATTCCTGCCAGAGTCTTTATCAATGGCTGAGAGTTGTATCACAGAGGTGTCGATCGGGAGCCCTCATCAATGCTCACCATGTAAGCTACCTTCGGGAAAACGGGCGCGTTATCGTTCACATCCTCTACTTCTATTTCAATAGAGGCCTCAGAGAAAGCTCCGGTCACAGAGTCAGAAGCACGAACTGTCAACACATGCATGGTTTGGCTCTCATAGTCGAGGGGGTTGGAGACGGTCAACACGCCCGTTTTGAAATCAATATGAAAATGTTGTGAGGCGTTTTCCTCTTCCAGGTTGTAGATGAGTCGATAGCCCTCTGGATTTCTGGCCTGGACGTGTAAGATGGTGGTTAATTGTGGGACATTTTCTGGCACTTTTAGGGGATAAAGAAGGGTCTGGAAAACTGGGTTGGTTTGATTTCTCACTTGAATACTAAGCTGGGCCATTGTGGTGTGACTTGGCTCACCTTCGTCTATAGCAAAGACCGTCAACACATACTTATTCAGAGCTTCAAAGTCAAGAGGCCTCTGAAGGGACACATCGCCTAGATCAGGATCGATCCTAAAAAGATCATAATCCTCCTCCAGTGAGTACACGATGGCCCCATTCTCTCCCAGATCTCTGTCGATAGCCATTGCTTGATATAAACACATCCCCTGGATCAGAGGTCTCAGAAATCATCATTGAAAAAGGCAAGTTTAGAAACTGCGGAGCGTTGTCGTTGACATCCTCTATAAAAACCTTGACCTGCGTGGTAACAGTCCTTGCTGGCGTTCTCATGTCTTCAACCTTCACAACAACGTCATACGCATCTTGCTCCTCTCGGTCAAAAGGCATACCGGTTGTTTCCAGAATGCCTGATGTTTGGGAAATGACAAACTTTCCCACTGGGTTCACCACAGAGTAGAAAACAGGCTCGTTTAAAAAACAACCTGTGGCTTTGAGGGCTAGCAACGTTTTAACTGTCTTTAGGTTTTCTCTAACGCTTGCTGAATACACTTTGTGTTCAAATCCAAGATCGCTGGCTGTTAGGTTTGTTACGTTTACGTTGACGGTGGCTAAGTCTTTGTAGAGGCCGTCAGACGCTTTGACAACCAGTTGGTAAGACGGCCTGAATTCAGACACATTGCTCACGGTGATGACTCCAGTATTGGGGTGAATTGAAAAGGCATTGTGGAGATTTCCCTCGCTGATGCTGTATGAAACAGCTGAATCCAGATCATTGGCCATGACTTGCACAACCTCTGTATCTCTGACAGCTGGGAAGATGATGGATGGCTCGTAGATTGGCTTTATGAACTGTGGCGGGCAGTCATTGAGGTCCAGGACTCTCACAGTGACCTTGGCAGGCTCCGATGCAAACAGTGATGGCTCCCCCGAGTCCTTTACCTGCACTGTGAAGTGATACTCAGCCTTGGCTTCAAAGTCAACCGGTGATATTAAAGAAATGGTGCCCATACTCGAGTCTATCGCGAATACGTTCAAGGCCTCCTGCTCGAGAATCTGATACACCAGCAGAGAATTTGAATCTTTGTCAGCATCTGAAGCCTGGATGACCAGAGGAGTGTTTCTTTCTCCCATCACCATGCTGTTGATGTGAGCCGACTCACTTATTTGCCCCAGATATTCCGGCTGCTGAAAAACCGGAGCGTTGTCGTTCTCGTCGATCACGTAGATGAACGCGACCGTATTGGAGGAAGCTCCAGCTGTTGTGGAAGCTGTTACTTTGAGCTTGTAGGAGACAGCAATCTCAAAATCAAGGTGCTTTTGGATTGAAATCAACCCAGTGGAGGGGTTGATGTGAAAAGTCCCGTTTGGGTTGCCACTTTCTATCCCATAGTGCACTGCAGCAGGACTGGAGGCCGAGATGGTGAGGACTGGTGCTCCAATAGTGCTGAATTCACTGATCTCTGTGAGGTATTCGTCCGAGGGGAAGGAAGGTGGGGTTTGGTCGGAGATACGGATGTGAACGTGGACGGAGCAGAGGTCGGTGCGCTGAGGGAAGCCCTGATCCGTGGCTTTAACCGTCAGGTGGAACTGGTCCTGAGGCTGGAGGTCCAGAGGTTTGGAAACACTGATGGAGCCCAGCTCTGGATCAATGGAGAAGATGTTGTCGATGTTCCCTGGAGAGGAAGAAAATGATTTGTTACTTCAAGTCAACTTTAAAGGGTTTGAGAAAATACGTTCCACTAAAATGGTTGAAGAGCATTGTAGCCGGTTAATGCTTTAAATACAACTAAATTCCTGTATATGTGCAGTCACTTGGTCTGTTTGTATTGTGGCATTATATATAGTGACATAGTGATGTCACTATCCATATATAAACAATGTAGTCCAATGGAGACGTTTCAGGCAACAGAAAAGCATAAAAGAGCCTCTTTATTGAAAAACCATGTTTAGTTAACGTCCTTGTAAAAAATCACACCATGATGATTTTAAATATATTTTCCATTGAATTTAATTTTCGAAAATGATCAGTTCCTCTAAAATGCAATATCGGTCAAAATCATCATTTTTTCCCCAATTTGTTCAGCTTTAAACTACTCCGTTAGTCAGGCTATGAACCAAATAGTTTAAAGTGTAATTTCTGGATTCTCCTGCAGTGAACTATATTATTTCTTGTTTGAAAGTCCTTATCGCATCGTATCGACCTATCTTTAGTTTTAACGGGACAAAGGTGTTAAACATTACTTTATTGATTTGATGGAAATCCTCTTCGCCCAAACAGAATATTGAGAGGGAATTCAGAGGCAATTTCTCCCTCAGGCATCACCATTGTGTCCTTGACCCTCTGCTTCACAGGAAGTATAAGTATTCATCATCTGACGGTTGAATGTGTCAGCTTCCCGCGGTTTAAATTAGGAAAAGGCGGCAGCTCCCAGGTGTGATTACGTGTATCGGGATGACTGTAAAGAAGCAGCCACCACAAATAAATAAAATATATTTAAAAAGCCTTTGTTCTGCTCACCAGAGTTCAGAGAGTAGCTGATGTCGGCGTTGCTTCCCATGTCGTGGTCGAGCGCTTTGACTCTGAGAACTTCAGAGCCGTGGGGGGCGAGGTTTGAGATGCTGGCCTCGTAACGAGTGCTGAGGAAAGCAGGCGAGTGATCGTTACAGTCCAGCACCTCCACCACCACCTTCACAAAGTTCCTCTTCACCGGGATCTCCTGGTCACGAACCTGAGGGCGAGCAGAAGAGCGTCAAGGCAAGGCAAGTTTATTTATACAGCACCTTTCAACACAAGTGCTTCACAAAAATAAAAGACATTAAGAGCATTGAGAAATAGTGCAGCATTTAAAAACACTAATTTAAAAGCAAATATAATAAAACATGAATGACACAGGTACATGAATAAAAGTTACAGTGCAGTGTAAGATGTGAATAGTTCATTTAAAAGTTGTCAGAGTTGCAGCGGACCTGCAGGTTTCTGGGAGTTTGTTCCAGATATTTGGAAATATCCCTCACCAAATTCTCACATTCCTCTACCCCTAGTCTTCCTGTTATTTTGACAGTTTTCTAACTATTTTATATTCCTTTCATCCTCTCTTTCAACACATTTCCCCTATTTTACTTTTCTTTTTAATACCCAGAATTAGGATAGTTCATCAAATCAAATCAAATTCAAAAAATCTAAAATTACCATCACGATGAGCGTGTGCACGGGGATGGTCTCGTAGTCCAGTTCCTCCGTCAGCACCAGGACCCCGCTCTTTGGGTCCAGGTGGAAGAACTTGGTGCTGTCGGGGTGGAGGCTGGAGCTGACGGAGAACACCAGCTTACTGTTGGAGTCCGAGTCCTGAGCGCTGAGCTGCAGGATGTCCTTCCAGGGGGACGTGTCCTCAGGAACCCTCACCTTGAAACAGAAGAGAATTTTAAAGTCATAAAAAAGAAATACAAACACAGGACAAAAGAACAGGATGGGAAACTGAATTTGTGGTTTTTGTTTTGTTTCTATTTAGATTTTGATGGATTATTTTTACATTTTGGGTATACAAATATTCCAGAGAAAGAAGCAATGACTTTACTGTGACACTTGGCCTGAGGCACTTTAAACCCATCACGCCTCATTTCCAGACATGCATAATTCAACATGCTCCTGCCTGAGTCATAAATCAGTCAAACTCGAACACACAGATATGACAGATAATATTCAGTGTGATAAACAGGATTTATGTCTGTGTGTTTGGCAAGGTAGCAAAAACTAGAGAAAAACAAGTGAAAAGTGAACACACTTCGATAGCTATACGTATACGAAAAAAACATGCGTTAAGACGTCGATTCCTGTCTTTATAGCAAGCACACAAACATGGGATTGTCCTTTTGTGTATTAGTGCTGAGATCGGTCTCCTGTGAGATCTACAAATTCAAATCCAATCGATGTTCTTTCACCTTGTACAGCGGCTCAAGGAAGACGGGCCGGTGCTCGTTCATGTCCAGAACTCGGATATAAGCCTGCAGTTTGGAGATGAAGAGACGCTCAGCGTGAACAACATTAAATATGGAAATCATGCCAGAGGTTTAAAGCAGATTAACACGCAGCACCTGAGCTGCTGCCGGCAGGAATCAGGATGAACTAAAACCTGAGATCTTCTGACTCAAGTTTCGGGATGTTTTTGGGATGTATTTTAAGTAACACAGCTTGTTGAGAGGGCCCCGTTTTGGTTAAACGTGTCCTTAAACCAACAAACTACAGGGTTTTATGGACACTACCCAGTAATATTGCAAAAATGTAGCTGAGTTATATATATAAATGTAACCGTGTATGTTAAATGGAGATATCATATTGTCTTATATTGATTTCAGGCCCATCAATTGTATCAAGGCAGACTTTGCAAATCTCTTATCTAATCTAAATCATTTTGTATTCTGATGAAACTTGTAATTTAAGCCCCTATTTTTATATACATATTATATGTTGTCATAATGTATATTTACATTTATATATTTAGTTTAATATTCCATCTGTCACATACTTATGTATATATAATACCTTGCTTTATATCTTGTTATTGTTCATTTGTAAATTCAACATGTACATTTTCTACTTTCTTATTTATTTCTTGTTTTTAATTTGTATTGATCGATGCCTTGTCTTTTTATGCTGCTGCAACACAAACATTTCCCAAATTGTGATCAATTAAATACTTCTTATCTTATCTTATTTAACCTGCTTTTCTACCTATTTTTGCATTTTTATTCTCACAAACCCTCATGTTTCTCACCTGTGTGGTGGCGCTGCGGTGTCCGTCGCTGACCCTCACCGTCATGTTGTAGTTTGAGCGCCGAGAGGCATCGAGCCGGCGGGCGATGGAGATGGTGCCCGTCGTCCTCTGGATGTCAAAGTCCTTCTCCTCATCGCCTCCTGAGAGACAGAGAAGTACAAAAGATACTCCGTCAGGTGTTGATTCTGCAGTTTGACGGCCTCATTTCAGAGGTGGGAAGGAGTGGAGTACAAATACTTTGTTACTGTACTTAAGTACATGTTTCTGGTATCAGTACTTTCCTCCACTACTTTTTCTGATGACTTTTTACTTTGACTTCTTACATGTTGAACCCAAATACCTGTACTTTCTACTTCTTACATGTTGAACACAAATACCTGTACTTTCTACTTCTTACATGTTGAACACAAATACCTGTACTTTCTACTTCTTACCTTTGAACCCAAATACCTGTACTTTCTACTCTTACATTTGAACACAAATACCTGTACTTTCTACTTCTTACATGTTGAACACAAATACCTGTACTTTCTACTTCTTACATGTTGAACACAAATACCTGTACTTTCTACTTCTTACATGTTGAACACAAATACCTGTACTTTCTACTTCTTACATTTGAACACAAATACCTGTACTTTCTACTTCTTACATGTTGAACACAAATACCTGTACTTTCTACTTCTTACATGTTGAACACAAATACCTGTACTTTCTACTTCTTACATGTTGAACACAAATACCTGTACTTTCTACTTCTTACATTTTGAACACAAATACCTGTACTTTCTACTTCTTACCTTTGAACCCAAATACCTGTACTTTCTACTTGTTACATGTTGAACACAATACTTGTACTTTCTACTTCTTACATTTTGAACACAAATACCTGTACTTTCTACTTCTTACATGTTGAACCCAAATACCTGTACTTTCTACTTCTTACATTGAACACAAATACCTGTACTTTCTACTTCTTACATGTTGAACACAAATACCTGTACTTTCTACTTCTTACATGTTGAACACAAATGCCTGTACTTTCTACTTCTTACATGTTGAACACAAATACCTGTACTTTCTACTTCTTACATGTTGAACACAAATACCTGTACTTTCTACTTCTTACATGTTGAACACAAATACCTGTACTTTCTACTTCTTACATGTTGAACCCAAATACCTGTACTTTCTACTTCTTACATGTTGAACTCAAATACCTGTACTTTCTACTTCTTACATGTTGAACCCAAATACCTGTACTTTCTACTTCTTACATGTTGAACCCAAATACCTGTACTTTCTACTTCTTACATGTTGAACACAAATACCTGTACTTTCTACTTCTTACATGTTGAACACAAATACCTGTACTTTCTACTTCTACATGTTGAACCCAAATACCTGTACTTTCTACTTCTTACATGTTGAACCCAAATACCTGTACTTTCTACTTCTTACATGTGGAACCACAAATACCTGTACTTTCTACTTCTTACATGTTGAACACAAGTACCTGTACTTTCTACTTCTACATTTGAACACAAATACCTGTACTTTCTACTTCTTACATGTTGAACCCAAATACCTGTACTTTCTACTTCTTACATGTTGAACCCAAATACCTGTACTTTCTACTTCTTACATGTTGAACACAAGTACCTGTACTTTCTACTTCTTACATTTGAACACAAATACCTGTACTTTCTACTTCTTACATTTGAACACTAATACCTGTACTTTCTACTTCTTACATGTTGAACACAAATACCTGTACTTTCTACTTCTTACATGTTGAACACAAATACCTGTACTTTCTACTTCTTACATGTTGAACCCAAATACCTGTACTTTCTACTTCTTTACATGTTGAACCCAAATACCTGTACTTTCTACTTCTTACATGTTGAACACAAATACCTGTACTTTCTACTTCTTACATGTTGAACAAATACCTGTACTTTCTACTTCTTACATTTGAACACAAATACCTGTACTTTCTACTTCTTACATGTTGAACACAAATACCTGTACTTTCTACTTCTTACATGTTGAACACAAATACCTGTACTTTCTACTTCTTACATGTTGAACACAAATACCTGTACTTTCTACTTCTTACATGTTGAACCCAAATACCTGTACTTTCTACTTCTACATTTGAACAAATACCTGTACTTTCTACTTCTTACATGTTGAACCCAAATACCTGTACTTTCTACTTCTTACATGTTGAACCCAAATACCTGTACTTTCTACTTCTTACATTTTGAACACAAATACCTGTACTTTCTACTTCTTACATGTTGAACCCAAATACCTGTACTTTCTACTTCTTACATTTTGAACACAAATACCTGTACTTTCTACTTCTCACATTTTGAACACAAATATCTGTACTTTCTACTTCTTACATGTTGAACACAAATACCTGTACTTTCTACTTCTTACATGTTGAACACAAATACCTGTACTTTCTACTTCTTACATGTTGAACCCAAATACCTGTACTTTCTACTTCTTACATGTTGAACCAAATACCTGTACTTTCTACTTCTTACATGTTGAACCCAAATACCTGTACTTTCTACTTCTTACATGTTGAACCCAAATACCTGTACTTTCTACTTCTTACATGTTGAACACAAATACCTGTACTTTCTACTTCTTACATGTTGAACTCAAATACCTGTACTTTCTACTTCTTACATGTTGAACCCAAATACCTGTACTTTCTACTTCTTACATGTTGAACCCAAATACCTATACTTTCTACTTCTCTCATTTCCCAAACAGGCTGGTTCCTTTAGTTTGAATGTGTGTTTGGTGGCGTGATCATTATTATTTAGAGTCATTGCGTGCCTATTGATTTGAAACACGATCCGTGTATCCATCATTTCCTGGTCTTCTCTAAAGAAGAGGGACCAATGAAAACGTTGTCATGTTGCCGTTGTTCAGCATGGAAACATTCATTAGCTAACAATGACATTATTGTTCTATTAATATAAAGGGAGGTCAGGTACTCTTTAAAACAGCTGCTAGTTATGGGTACTTTTTACTGAAGTACATTTCAAAGCCCTCTTTACTTTCACTTGAGTAAAGAAGTTTAGTCAGTACTTCTACTTTCACCAGAGTATTTTTAAACACGAGTATCTGTACTTCTACTTGTGACAGCAGAAACTGACTTAGATTCATAAAACGTACTTTGATAAAGCTGCTACTTGTTTTACATCGGATGTGTGCTTTATTGATTGATTTTATAGTGCTTTCCTCTTTATCTAACATGGTTGTCTACTTATTATATTTGCATTTTATATCCACTGTTCCCTTTGCTCTAACAATGTCAATTTACCCAGCTGTGGGACGAATAAAGGATTTCTGCCCTGGATTTCTCTCTAATTGATCAGAGTGTTTGCGAGAGAGGTGAGAGTTGTTCTCTGCTTCGAAGAAGGTATCAAAATGTGTGTTAGGTTGTTCATCTTCAGTGTCCTGTTGTAACCTTTCAATATGTTATTTATTATGCTATGCTACAATCACATATGCGATTATGCATATCGTTTTTTCTTCTCTCTTCCATTTCTCCCACATTTTGTGACGTACATATTTTGTTTCCTTTCCTCCTTCCTTCTCTATGTCCTCCACTCTTTTCTCCTGCTTCCTCTTGCTTCATGACTTCTCTCTCAGCAGGATGTGTGTGTTCGTGATAAAGGTAAACCTCATGCCTGCTGCACCAGATGGTGTTATTAAGACGTCCACCTTGCGACACACACACATAAACACACACCTTTATGCCTCTACTCTATTAAGTCATAACCAAAGCTGCACCTCATTGCTACTTCATTTGAATTTCAATCCCCTATCGTTTTTGATGGAATTACAAATCAATATATTTATTTGTTCACTATTTCCTCCTATATCCTACCTCAAATCCAGATACACACACTCTGCACACTCTGTTGGTTCCCTAGATTAAGACACACACCAGCACAGAGTCAGGATCAGACGCAGCACAGAGAGAGGACGATGTACAATTTTTCACTTTACTGATCTTTTCCAGGAAGAACATTACGTACAGTATATCCCTGCTTGGATCTCTTCCCTCTGGGGCCAACCATGCAATACATATTATATTTGTTAGGACGTCAAAATGTCAAGAGAAGATCCTCCATGCAGGAACGTCACTGACATCTTTATCTATGTGTTTTCCATTCTTACATCCATCTTGAGGGTTTTTATCCAGGTCAGCAACACCATGGAAATAAATATGCTGAGAGGCCTCGAGCCCACCTGCCAGTTCCCATGAGTACTTTACATAATTATTGTTTTATTATTTTACCCATAGTGCTATTCTATATTGTATTTATTCCCTGTACAGCATGTTGGTCAACTGAGGTTGTTTTAAATCAATTAAGATTGATTGAGATTATTAAAAGTCACATAAGAGGCAAAGTTGGGGCTGTTGATATCCAACAAGTTAATATATTTTAAATGAAACATTTTTGAAGGCCTTAATGTGCTCAAAAGCTGGAGTCTTTGGTCACATGTGTCAGGTCTGGTGAAATGTTATATATTTTAGGGGTCTCGTTAAAGGTGCAGGTAAGACGACTCAATAGCAACCCCTACAAGTTGCTAAAATGTAGCCCCTTGTTGTGGTTTCACCTGCAAATCTGATATTTGGCAGGTATATTAAGAATAGTGAGACGCACAAAAAAGCCTCTTGGAGTAATATTGTAAACCCAACAGGAAGTCATCTATTCTTTATTGAAAGTGATTTCCTTCATGTATTTTGACCATTTCCAGGCTACAACAAACTCCTCCTAAAGCGCTCCCTACAAAGTTGCTAAAATGTAGCCCCTTGTTGTGGTTTCACTACAAGTCTGATATTTGTTATGTATATTAAGAATAGTGAGACGCACAAAAAGCCTCTTGGAGTAATATTGTAAACCCAACAGGAAGTCAGCTATTCTTTATTGAAAGTGATTTCCTTCATGTATTTTGGCCATTTTCAGGCTCCGTACTTTAACAAACTCCTCCTAAAGCGCTCCCTACAAAGTTGCTAAAATTGAGCCCCCTGTTGTGGTTTCACCTACAAGTCTGACATTTGGCAGGTATATTAAGAATGGTGAGATGCAAAAAAAAGCCTCTTGGAAGAATATTGTAAACCCAACAGGAAGACAGCCATTTTTAAATTAGTGTGATTTCCGTCATGTATTTTCGCCATTTCCAGGCTACGTACTTTAACAAACGCCTCTTACAGATTCATCGGATCAACTTCATATTTTCTAAGTACCATTTTAAGTCCTTGAGGATCATTGTGCAGACTGAGATTTAAGGTTATTTGACACCGAGGGAAGTTTTCAATTCTTCCCTCTGATTTATCTCACGGCCAGAGAGGCTCGATAGGCATCTGCTAAAAATGCCTGATCATATCTGCATGAGAAGGTCCTCGCTGTGGACACAACAACATTCCCTCATCTGCCGACAAAATGAGGGTCAGTTATACATAAATAGGGCTGCAAGAAAAATATGGTGCCTCAAGCTATTTGGATATTTCACGTGTACATATTGCGACTGGAAGGGGATTGCGCTGGATTAGAGTTGAAAAAAATAATGTATTGCGATTTATTTTGACTGACGTTAGAGAAGTGGATCATTTGTGCATCATTACTCTAATCATGAGTACAAAATATATTCAAAGAAGAATATTTAATAGAAAATGTAGTTGTAGGCCATCATATCTCTTAAGCTGCATATTGAAAATTGTATAAACACATTTTTGACTTACAAATATTGTGCCTCGAGCAGTGGCGAGCCGTGAGCTTTATACCTAGGCCCTCTGACCCCCACCCCTTCTTCGAAAAAAAGACGTTATTACGTCACAGCGTATACTTCAGCGGAATATCAAAACAACGGCCCAGGGTGCAAAACGCATCAATGACAGCGACCCTCTACCACACAAAACAACACCTGTGAACCCAATTTGTGTTCTTTGACATTGAAAATGATATTGCATTGTGTTTGTTACTTTCGTTGCAGTTGTATGTCTTAAGTGTAATTTGGCATGCTTTTATTTTGAAGGCGAGTTCACGCTGTTGACAGGAAGTTGTTGTTGCTATGGAAACAAGAACAGTTTCACAGCGGGCGGAACTCGTCATAAGTCCGCGATAATAAAACCCACCCATTTAGAGGGAAGATATGATTGGTCAATTGTACTGTCATTTGACATACTCTCTCGTTCAGTTACTATAGCAACCTCTGTGAATCGCAGAGAGGCCCGCTATAGTAACTGACATTTCAAACAGAGACTGAACAGGCAGATTCTAAGGATTTATTTCTTTGGAAATGTTTTATTAAATCAAGTTTTTTTCGGTAAAACTAATGAAAAATATAACAAAAATAATATTAAAAAAATATATATTTTAAAAAAATATTTTTTTTTTTAATGTATTTAAATATTATTTTGGAATATCTTAGGCCCTCACAGAGGGCCTAGAGGGCCCTGACGGCTCGCCACTGGCCTCGAGCCATTTGAATATTTCACGTGAACATATCACACTGGAAGGAGATTTTGCTGGATTAAAGTCAAAATAAAACGTTAATACATTTTTTTCCAGCCTTATCAAAAGGTTGAATATGTCTCGAGAGAAACAAGAGAAGGAGGAGGAGGAGAAACTAGAAGAGTTTTATCTGACAGCTAAAGGCCATCAGTGATAATTACTGAGTAACGCTGAGGGACCACACAGAGAGTGAAACGCTGCACGATTATCAACGCTACGCCTGGTTGATTGAAACACACAGCTGTCAGAGTCATACTGACATTTCAGAGGAGAGTATTTAAAGGTGTTTTACTCTACTGTGATTAACCTATAGTCGCTGTGGTTAGGGAAATAGTAAATGCTATCAGATATATTCGATGCATGATGGGAAAAGTGCAATGATGAGTTTGAGGGATAAGGTTTTGCAGATAGTCTGTGTTTTGTTCTGTTTTATGGAATTATCATGGCATTTAAACTGTGTTTTTACTACACAACATGTGGACTTTGCTAGCCTTAAGGATTTATTCACCTTAAGCTTCCCTGCTCTCGGGCGCTTCCACATCCTCTTACTAACAATGTTTTCATTATTACTCTCACTGCCAGGTCGGTAGACTCAGTTTTGCACTGCATTTCTAACCATAAGGTATTAAATAACAATTCTAATTAAGATATGAGAGCCACACATTTGGCCAAGCTGGCTAGATAGCTCGAATTAGCTAGCTAGATTGTTAGATAGGTAGCTAATGTAAGCCAGCTAGCTAGGTAAATAGATAGAGGACTGAAGCAAGCTGAAAAGTAGATAGCTAACATTAGCAAGCTATCTTATTAGATAGATACTGTAGGTAAAGTTCGCTAGTCAGTTGCTAACATTGGAGCTAGTTGCTAGATAGTTAGCATTTGCTAGCTAAATAGCACACTGACAGATACATTATGTCTCTACATAGGTTAACTTGTGTTCTAATGTCAGCACTGTGGACCTTTGTCTCTCCTGGCAGTGAGAGGTATTATAAAAAACTATAAACACATGAGCTTTACACCGGCCGTTTAGACGTAGAGATTTAAAGATTATTAAAACCTATACTATTTGCTAGTTAGCACCATTTTACTACTGTTTTTGTTTTTTGTTTTCTTTGT